>JAUOBX010394111.1:0-10664 GCA_032360705.1 Eupentacta quinquesemita
TATTACTAACCACAAAATGCTATCACTGATTCGTATGTAATAAGATTGAAATCAATATTTACTAACCTAACCTAACCTAACCCTCTAGGTTAAACCCAAGTCAGTGCACGTGTGTGCAGTATCTTGAAAATATAATAGACACTGTTGATTTCCCACCCTCCATGTTAAATTGAAACGACACGAATGGTTCTCTTCTGCGGGCACGCCACCACCCGCGAGCGCAGCTGCACGATTATGAGTAGGTGTGTTTGCTTTGCTAATGTGTTTTTCCGTGACTGTGTTTATGCATTAATTGCTCTTAGGGTACATGCACCCGTCATCTGAAGAATGTATTGTGCTAACGTAACACAGGTAGGATTTAACCCCTAATAATAACATCAACGTGGAACACTCGGCATCCCTTTGGGTAATTATATCTTTCGAGCGTTTATAAGAAGCTGGTGGCAAGAGTAGATTATTACAGTAACAGCCTAATTAAGAAGGAGATGCCAAGACGTAGCATGTTCTATGTAAGAATAACGTCACAGTTAACAAAATGTGTTGAAATATCGCCGATGCATCGTTCTCATTTGCAGGTACGCCACGATACGTCCCAATATATTATTTCTGTAAGAGTGTGTTCGCTTTGCTAATGTGTATTTTCGTAAATGTCATTAGTAAACGCATTAATTACTCTCAGGGTATACACACCCGTCATTTAAAGAATTCCTTTGCCTAACGTAACATAGATCGAGTTTAGCTTCCAATAGTAATGATAGTACGCAAATTGGTGTAGGTACAACACTCGGCATGACATCCCTTCAGGCAATTGTATATTTCTACTGTTTAAAGGTTCGGAAGAGGTTGAACGTGAAGATGGATCGAAGCAGTAATAGTTCAATCAGGAAGGAGATGTTAGAACACTGATTCTTTTGAGTATCACTAACGTCACAATTGACGGGAGGTTTAAAAAGAGAAGTCTACAGACTGTTTACATATCCGGTTGGATTGTGATAGTTTCGAATTCGTAAAATTAGCACAAGGGGAGTAGAGGAGATTAGGGGAGTATGACGTGGTCGCACAAATATGACAAATTTAGGTTGTTTGCTATTAGCAGATTGCAAATTGAATAACCTGAACCGTTATGTATTTTTCATACCATATTTGACATATAACCAATGGATCTTCAGCGCTTCCTCCTCTCTGGTAAGTGATTTCGCCATGGGCATACCGCATATCATCTGCTCCCGGTCCTAAAGAATCAAAACCTGATCGCTCTCCATGCGGTATAGCTTCGAGTACATATAAATATTGCTTTGATGCAGATTTACGTAGGAAATGCCATTGGCACCTGAACAGCTAAGAAGTGCATGTTCTGATTATTCATATACTCGATTCCCACGAATATGATTTTCTCCATGTCTGCCCAGCGTCACCGAGGGGAATTGACATTGCGCTTGCAGAATGCGAGTGATTATATACCATATACCACCATTACAATAATTCTTCCAAAGCTGCAATGAGTGTCTGTAGAATAAAACTGCTATATGGTGGAATTTTACCTCCTAAAAATGAAAAAGGTCATATTGTATTGGTCTTCGAATCGCGAATACCTTGCAAGCAGTGATTTAAATGAACCACGAAAGTATAACTTAATTTTGCCCTTTTCTCGCAAGATGACGCAGTATATTCCGAGCCCGTATTGTTTATATTTCATTAAGCAGTTCGTGCATCTTCGGGGTTTTAACTTTTCAAAAGGCACTCAGTCGTACCTAGGAAGTGCCAAAACCTTTTTTTAACTCCTTTCTCAACTGTGTGCACCTTTTTTGTTGAGAGACAATGGGGAAATGACCACAATTCACAGGCGTATCACGTGATTGTAGCCACCCAGTTTATATATATACACCGAAGTGTATGGCGTCATCATGTGAATGGCTGAGACGACTGTGCGACATTAATCTCTAATTGAATAACTATTTGCCATAACGCTCATTTCACTACGATACTATAATTTATGTTAGTTCTGTGCTTGACAAATAAAGGGAACGTATCGAAGTTTAATGAACGTCCCCACTGTCATAAGATCACCTTTCTCGGGCGGTATGTCAAAGAATGAATATGTTAGTTTTGTCTGTCGTTTTCCAGAAACTTCTCGAATTTGTTATTTGCATACGCCATTTGAACAGGCGATCGGCAAAAAGCGCTCAGCGTCAATTACTACTGTTTATTGGTCCGACAAATATTGAATTGTGACCACTTTTCTTCTGTATCACTCCTGGTAATTTGGTCGAGGTCATACCTGGCCATACCTGTTCATACCTGTTCATCCGCTACAGTTACCTGATCCCGACATTCATTATAACAGGCAACATGGGTTGGGGCGGATCCCATGATAGCTAAGCAACCCCCGTACACAACCTGGAAAGAACCGAGGTAATGGCAATTTGGTCTGCAGAGAGTTCACATTGTTCTAGGCACCGGGCGAACGCGCATATTCCCTTTCAGACATGTGTATCATTTCATTGAATAACCCATGTGTACAGGGAAATATCAAACTATGCTCCACCGTCCTAGAGTAGGCATACCTGATTATAGTTTTTGTTTTCTTTGCTGATATGTACGACAATTTGTGCTTCATTTGTTCTCGCATTGATGATTCTCGAGGTATACATACGTCTTAAGAGAATGAATGCCCCTACCCAGCAGATATAGTAGAGTTTAGTTCTTAGTATAACAAGTGCTCGTTATTCGGGCCTCCAACACACAATCGGAACAATAGATCCATCATCCCATAGGCATGTATACATTTTGAATAACGTCTGACATTCATATGAGGTTCAACATCCCCGGACACTGTTTTACTGCTAGCAGTAATCGGGAAAGATGTTGTAATGTCAACCGCTTATTATTACTTTTCCTTTGGATAGGTTAATGTGTTTGAGATCCCAGAGTATTTAGAAGTCTTCACTGTTGTTTTTTCCAACTGCTATCACCTATTACGATGTTATACATGAGTTTAGGTCATCGCTTTAGTATTGCAGGAATATCATAACATAATATGGGTGATCATCCTTAACCCTTCACTGTGAGTTCGTACATGCTTCATATCATGCTCAGCTGTCACGTACATGTACTATATACTACTGACATATGTGCACCTATAGACACGCATGTCTGCATGTAGGCGCAACCCGATAATTCGCAGACGTGTTTTCCATGAATAATTGTAAAATTGAAGAATGTGTCTAGGGCTTCTTTATGTCACCGAAGGGAATTAACTCAATTTCGAACTGTGAATGATTGATCATAGCAAACCCCATTACCATAACTCAACTAAGAGCAATTATTTTTAGTCTGATGTTGTTGGAAGCAACGTACAAAAAGCGTGAATCGTACGCTTCGCTGTCTGGTATTAGCACGGGCTACATTAACAACCTATTCCCCCCAGTCTGCCAGTGTCGACGGCTGAAAAAGCCTATACTCTTATCCTACATGACAGACTGTATGTATTATCTGAATCCTATAAGTTTGAACGTTAATGGTATAATTATCATCATAGTATTTACCCCTGTCATACTTCATCTACATCAGCGATGTTCAAAGTTCTGCAATTGACGAATTAGGATCACTTATTGAAGCTCCGAGGCAGCCATCCCAATTAAACGCCGACGAGGGACCACTGTATACAGTCGAGGGAATTCCATCCGTGCGATGCGTCCAATCTTAATCCAACAACCGCGAACGGATAATGTTAATTTGGTGTTAGCTTTCAAAAACTCCTCCGAGGTGTAATATTTTCTGATTAACGCTGTTAATGTTACTTGGTACTTCATTTGAACAAGGAAAGGCTACTCTTTGAACAGGCCGTTGGCCGCGATACCTAAAGTGCGCAAAGTTAATTGCTTTCTGGCACAATATATGCACCCAGGTATTAAAGGTTTCATCTGCTTCTAGGCCTGGCGAATATTAAATGCTGACCTCATTTCCCTTTGATAAGGCAGACCATCATGAACTCGAAGTTCACGAATGCAGATCAGGGTCCACTGACATGTATGAACTAATGAATTCAAGTCTATGACCTGTACAGCTCCAAATCGTCTCCAGCTTGTAGACGATCATTAGCCATCACGATTTACTAATTTCATATCAACGTATTCTCATATATTATGTAATGTAATGTACTGTGAGTAATGTACGTGCGTTGTGGAACAAAGAAGCGCCGAAGATACGTTTACGTGTGGTTAGATATGCAAACATGGAGCATGGTAGCCCGGTTGGCTAGAGCGTCGAGGTGGTAATCCATATGTTACTGGTTCGAGTCCGCGTTGTACTCTTGAGCAAATTGCTCATCCCGATTCCTCACGATGAGTTGAAGGTAATTTATATGTTGCCTTCTGCGTGTAATGACCACCTCTTTCGGATTGAAGTCACGCTTCAGAGGATTTGTCTTGGTCCGTGACCTGGCGAGTGTTCGCAGATGACGAGAGTGCTGTATCCAGGTAAGCATCCTTGCCGGCTTATATGGGATCGGTATTCGTGTCCGGCGAGTGACCCATAAAACCCAAAAATTACGTCTCTTCGTAAATCTCGCTACTTACTCGATAAGTAGGAGAGGTGTGTCGCGACTAGTTGCATTAAATGAGCGCGGACACCGAACAACCGGATATGATACAAAAAACAATAAACTACAGTGTGACAGCTCCGAATCACCATGAAGGTAGGATTCCATATGTGCGGATATCTGGTGCTACACAAATGAGAAACGTCAGTATTGCAAGAATGAATATTTTGTAATATGTAAGATACTTGCTCCGCATTAATGTGGTCTTAATGCCGAATTGGTACGCATATACTAGCCTGAATCAGATAGTTACGGTATTATGCCGCATTCCTACATATGAACTCCCACCATAACATATTTCAATATTTGAGTATACTCACTATCAACATTGTGGAACATAGCAATGGGCGGGCATCCCAGTCTGACGCTCGTGCCAGGGGGTGTGGCCGGCCAACAGGAGGTGTAATCCCATGTCTCCGGGCAGTACGTCGTCAGCCCTGTAGGAGCAGACAGATATAGGAGAAAACATTCATGAAACTGCACCACAGGTAACATGGTACTTATTTAGAATGTGTTCTTGTATTTATTCAAATCAAAACCTCTTGACAACACATTAATAGAGGGTGTCACTAGTTAGGACGTTTATTTATATTTATTTGGATCAAAACCACTTAGACAACACAATAATGAAGGGAGGGTGTCACCCATTTAGGATGTTTATTTATAATCATTTGGATCAAACCACTGTAGGTAACATGTCGAATACAACATTTTGAGATACGATGTATATATAACAAGGAGGTAACAGAAGGTAGTACAGATTTGAAGACTGTATGAGATAGCTTACATCATAGTTTCTCGGGCGACAGATATTGATGTATAAGATGAACTGTCACCCATCATACGTGATCCATCATGTGACGATTTCGTGACAGTTCCTAATAAGGAATGGACGCTAACTAACTTTACACGCCAGGTGAGAGCTGATCTCCTTTTTGACAACCTTACTCCATGTTCAAGATGAGGAGACAATCAAACGTCATGGTAACTTTGACAAATTATTGTACATATACAAAAAGCACGTCATCTGATGGCCATGTCCACCGTGTTCTTCCTGCACAGGAGCTAGTGCAGGTTATTATTACTCATTTACGCCTGGGTGGTGCAAGCAATCGAAATAAAGTACCTTGCATAAGGATATAACGTGGACTAGCTCCCTTGATCTTGCATCAATCCATTTGGTATTACTGGGTAATAAGATTCAACGATAAAGGTTTGTCAAGTACTTCCGTATGTTATTTATAGTAGCCCAACTGTACCTGTCTGGTCATTCTGTAATTTATGTAATGATAGAATACGAGTCACCGCGTTTTGTTAATTTGTTGTATGCTCGTATAATTATGTTGGCATTTTTGCAATCCATACTGTTCCAGAGGGCAAATGCCGGATCACGCAATGTCCCGGGCGAGGTTGATTGCTGTACTGAGTACATCCATTTGATAGCTTCAATTAGTGAAAGTATCGATCGCTGAGACCTGGGCATCTTCAGCCATCGCGCAGTTTCCTACATGGTCCTATGTACTGATTATGTGCGGTTTAGGGTAATGGTAGCCGTTAGTCTGTACTATTCTGTCCGGTATTGCTAGGTAGGCCGAACTCACGCAAACACTCCCAACCAATATACGTGCTATTGTGCTAGACGAGTCACATCGTTTCGTTAGTTCGTGGTCTCACTGTTTCATAGTGCTAATGCTAGATCACGCAATGCCCCGAGGCTAGGTGGATTGCAACGCTGAGTGAATCCTCCTAATAGCTCTGATCATTAGTGTCAATATCGATCGGCAGGACCGGAGAAGATTTGTCGTGCAGTCTACAATCGTTAATTGTAAAATGAACATGCCGTGTGCTATTCGCTATATCTTTCTCTTCAATTCATACACTAATAAAATAAAAATCTTGATAACATGGCCGTGTTATTGATCCAATTGGGCTGGGGCACTACGGGGTAACAATTAGGAGCGTGAGTTGTCGAGGCAATTAGGTGATGGGTTCGAGCCCACGAACTAACCTCTGCCAATGTATTAATCCCACAACGTTTTTCCTCACCCAGGTGATAAGGAGTAGGCTACATCCAGCTGATATATACTGTTACCTGCTACCACCTTTTCTCTGGATATGTATAGGGTTTCAACGTGTGGGTTTATTGCTGGCTGTGTCCTGTATATATATATATCTCTGCTTCACTAGTAACGATGCCCGTTTTATAAGGAGTATCGAGGAAGTGCTTGGCCAGCACTGCCGACCCACGCGCTGAAAAGTGAAGCGGTTTGGGGTTGAAACACTCATTGATGGCTCGAAGCCGACTGACGATCAAGACTCGATAGGCTAAATCTCTACCGATTTTGACAACACTCTTACCGAATTTGTCCACCACTAGCTGATGTTGACAAGGGCAGGTGAGATTCTCTGATGTATTATTATATAGTCCCAGGAAGTTAGGTCCGCATGTTGCGTTTGGTATCAGTGTTACGTTTACATACCGTGAACGGTTAATCTGTATACTAGTAATAACAAAGCAAAAGCCTAATGTTGCTTACCAGCCTGTCCCATACGGCAGAGCACATGCATATTACTGAACTGGCCTCGCTTCAAATTTGCCACGGTAAACCGTGCTTCATTCATGATTGGGACCGAGGTTATTGGGCTCCTTGCTATACGATCTACAGACGTGTGTCAAACTGTGAACTTTCCAATGTCATCTCAAAGGCTCATGAAATGGAGCTTCGTTTTTGATATATTATAATAGAGTAATTTCTCAGTTACTCAGCGGTACCTTTCCCGTGAAAATCAGGTGAACCGTTGTGGAGACACCTGCCTACCAAATTGGTTGTCCGGTGAGAACATCTCGCGACATGAGTCAAAACGCTATACTGGGCAATGAGTTATGGTCACCTGAAAAAGCTAGTAACTATCGCCTATATCTCAAAAACTGAACAAGATATGGAGAAACAGATCGCACCATTGTGTTCGCCGCCCCAAACTCTACCACCAGCAAAATGAAAATATCAGATCTAGGTACTCCATATATTGTTTATTTTGGAGATACAGGCGGTGGTAACTAGCTTTCTCGAGTGACCATAACTCAATGTGAAATGAACTCGGGGTATGGCTCAATGGATCCGGCATGCCGAGTTGCATCATATTTGTTCGACTCGGATATTTACTACCCGATCCTTGGATGAAAATCCAGCGAAGTCCAATGTTTACAAAATTGTCTCCAATCGTTGACGTCGTCGCCCAGTATAGCGTTTTCACTCATTTTCGTGAGATGTTCTCACAGGACAACCAACTTTGGAGGCATGTTTCTCCACAACGGTCCACCCGATTTCCACGGAAAAGCTACGGATGAGTAGCATAGAAAGTACTCTATAATCTATCGGAAATTAAGAGCTCCATGAGGCCTTCAAGTGACACCTCTTCTAAGTGTTGAAGCTGTTGCGTAGTTAGGAAGTAGTTAAGCGCTGTATTGTCCATCAAGTACGATTTTCCATAATCGAAATAATCATTATCATTATTTTCCAGCCCGTCCCTGAACGTCACACGTAATTCAGTCCAGACCATTGATCGAATACAACCAAGCCTTCCAAATACCAACCACCCTTTTTGTCATAAAACGCCCTCGAGTCATGACCGCGCGTCGCACTAATTTTTGTTTGAAGGGTCTAGTTTAAATGACGCTGAATGCGACGGCTGCGCACCGGCTTGATTAGTTTAGCGTCGCTTAGTGATTCGATTAAACTTGCGTTTCAGGTAGCGTGAAGAATTTGACATGTCTTCCATTCCGTTTTTGCCTCCTAATTTGGGGAGGACGTTCATAGCACGGAATGAGACGAAAGTACCACGGATTGCACAAAGTTAATATATCGACTGTTTTATTTACTCTTTCCCGGTTAAAATCGCTATTTCGTATCACATTTAAAATCCAATGGAGATGGGAAGGAGTCACACTGCGCGTGCCTTTACTTACAGGGGTTATCCGCAGACACATATCGAGCGCACACATGTATGTTGTCCTAGGTGTGGGTCACGTTGGGTTGAACTTGCAGTCCTTCGCTCAGTACGTCTCTTCCAGTAAGGGGATGCCGCCATATGTTAGGAACACTATCGGTATCGGTAGGGTTCACTCAAGTGGAACATCATCACAGTTCACCGAACCATATTAACTCACTGTTCCTCACATAATGACGGCATCTACGAACTCCTCACGCTCGAGCTCCACATCACATGTTCAGAACAAGATGGCAGGTTTCCACCCATGTAAATGCTTAGTCACAAGGTTAATGATGTTTGACGTCTTCATACCATCACTGCTACAGATCGTGCGGTTGCCATAATGGCGAATGATTTGTCAATGATTCTCTAGCATGACAGTCAAGAACGGCATTTTTGTCGTGTTTGAACGCGACTGTTCCTAATAAGGAGCAGGTGGAAATCTACAGGTCGGTATGTTCCGCAAATTGACATGTTTCCAACGTTCCATTTGTCATTGGTTGTTTCATATTGCTTCTATTCAATTTCCGTATCGAAGAGGCATGTTCCATGTGGATTCATTTTGCTCCAATGCATGACTATTTGTTCTATCTACACTTAGCAACCTGCTTGAGGAGACAGGTTAAATTTGTGTGCGTCCCTATCCTTCTTCACCATAAACTTATTCAATTAATGAACCATTGTCTGATATATGACGGGTTCATACTTGTAGCAGGCGGAATTCATGTTCCTCTAACATGATAGTCGGGGATGGACAATACTCGTGATTAAGCGTAAATGTTCTTAATGAAACAGCCGTACCTGCCAGAAAGTTTCGCCAATGTTGGCACGTTCTCCACGTTTCATCCGTCCTTCGGTGATTGGACTAATTGTTCTATCATTGCTCTTTGCACGCGCCAACGGGACAATTAGAATGTTGAGTCTTTCTGTTCAAATGTATGTCTTTGTTTTTTATTCCTAGCCGGAGGTAAAATGAATCGCAGTCACGCAGGGTTGCGTGCGTGTGTGTGTGCGTGGATGCATGTGATACTTTTTGTTTACACGATATCTGAAGAACGCAAACATTTAGCGAGCTCAAATTTGGTACATATGACACATATATGAGGAGTAAGAACTTTTTTGTTCTCGGTATCAGGTCAAGGTCGTTCAAGGTCACAGTAGGACTGTCCTAATATATCCTGACAACGGAACACTTCATAGGACGGTCTAATGGAAACTCTGTTCTTCTGTGTAAACTGCATCTCGTGACTACTTTGACCTACTTTGACCTCATTTGAACTTTTACCATGTGACCTTCAGGGTTATTTTCTGTGACAACCAGATTCCTTTTGTTGAGGCAATCCATAAAGTAATTCACACCATCCTTCTACAATGTTCCTGTTATAAGTTATCTCAAGTTATCGATCTGCATGGAAAAGGTCACGGCAGAACGAACACTGAATTAGTATAGAAGATCATAATAGATACTGGAAACCTTGTGAACAGCCCAACTACTCAATACAATGGTACATAGACTTCATTCCTGGTATATCGGATGTAAATAGATAGTACTTATTCCAGAATAATTCCAGGTCAGGTCAGAGGTTACATCAGGTCAACAGAGGTCAAAGTTTAAAAACCCTGTAAACGGTATAACTATTGAATGCGGATGTGTGTACGCTGGCTTCGTAGGTTAGACATATGGGGTATATATAATCCCTATTCGTTTTTGGTTAGGTCAAAGTCTCAATACTTCATACACTTAATATACAGTGAAATGTTGCTTCCTTGATACTATTCGATCAATTGGTTACTTGTGTAAACAGTATTGAACTAAGTAAGATCCTTACCCACCCCACAATGTTGTTCACCCCTTACCCTATGAACAAACAAGACAGTGAACAAGCAGTGTCCTAGCAGTGAACAAGCAATTCATCGTATTTGAACAAGCAATTAGTCAATCGAGGAGGTAATCCATAGGCATCAGAAATCTTGTCACCACAATGGTGACTAGAACATCTTATTTGTATTATATCATACTGAAAATCATGGAGTTCAAATAAAAATAGACATATATATTTTCAGTTTGGAGGGG
>JAUOBX010394222.1:0-16920 GCA_032360705.1 Eupentacta quinquesemita
ATTCTGTCAGCTTACACAAGTGCGTACATGGCATACTGACAACCGCCGCATTAACGGGTACCGGTCACGTACTTGTTAGTGCTGGGGCCGATCGGTAACCCCGAAGGAGACCGCGGCGTGGTAGCAGGACGGGCGCCCAGCCGGGGTTGGCCCCCGGTGAGCAGCGGAGCGTGACGTACCAGCCCTTTATAAGCGATGCTCCCGGAAGCCTACTGCCACGTTTCGAGGTGACTGTGGAGTGGGAGTGGAGGCAGGGCTAGGCTCGCTGGTATACGTGGAAAGGTAGTCGTGGTGCATGCACACATACGCACATACACACTGACATGACTGCATAGATTCCTCTGTCTTCATCGATGATTGAAGGAAAACTATACATTTCTCTGACGTCGGGTAATAAAAAACGAATACTTTGAGCGCTCCAAGAAGAGTAATTCATAGTAGGCTAATGAGTAGTATATTTACCACACCAGGGTATCCTTCACGATGTCTGATGTATGTTGTTTCGTTCAATTCTATAACTTGAGACAACAAACAAGAATAGAACTTGTGTGATTTTTTAGACCCTTCTCATAGAATACAACTCACCCGGGAGCTCATTACAATTCCAACAATGCCGAATGGAACACAACAGCAGACGGTCACGAATATGGCAAATGCCAGATGATCGTTCGGTATGGGTTGCAGTGGCTGCCCCACTAGCACCGTCTATAGGGACAAATACATGAAACGTAGCTGAACAAATATAACATTGACGGTAGTAGTATTGGTAGTACTGTAGGCAGCGACTGATGCCGATACGCAAACGTAGTGACATCTCTATGCCCCCTATGAAATCCGTATCTAGCATTGACAGTGAATGTCTTAGTAGTTTACGTACCAGAAATGAAAGTGTTCAGTGTTGCAGTTACAAGCAGTAACATTGATGGTAGTAGTATTGGTAGTATTATAGGTAGCGACTGATTTCGAGAACTTGGAATGATGCAAACACCACGAACCAGGAAAACACAACATGCGCCAATAAAACACCCATAAGATCAGCGGTGGTACATCACCAGCTGCCAAACAATAATCGCCTGCTACCTGAGTAGGCCTATATTATACAAGTTGGAGGATTCTGTCCCATGGAGACCGGACAAATTGTGTATCATTAGTTGGTGTTTCATTCTGTAATTTTGTTGGATATTCTGACTGAACCTGATCCGACTGGTCTGTTCAACAATTCGTTTCGATGTCAATTGGTCCATAGCATTCGATTTGGGCAAAAAAAGCATAGAATAATACAGTTCAATGTTCAAAATAGCGCTGTCAAAAATCCCAATACGACCAATGTAACCACAGGAATGTGACACTTGATCGTGACATATTTCACCCAAGGACAGGCAGGTTTGTCCCGCCACCATGGCACACAATCCTGTCGTGCAAAACACAGCAAATATACCAGCCGTTTGTTTGCTCCATACCCGTTTCTGTGGAAAACTGTATCATGACAACAGTAACAATACGTAACGCAACGGCACTGAGGTGTAGGGAGCCTCTCTGACACGGACAACTTTATGGTTACCTAATATTTAGGGGTATTCATTTAACGTCTCAATTCACAGCCCAATGACCAACGCACAGACGCTGCATTCGTGTGGAGTATGCTTGGAGACTCCCGACCACGGAAAAAGCTTGACCCATCGGATAGTAGTTACTTGGAAGTAGTGTTCTCTGCTATGGTTTACTTGCCGGACATTGACATCCGCGAAAACACAATCTGACACTCATCTTCTAGTTCCTTCAAGACGTGTTGTAGTGATTAAAAAGAATAGACTATATATGACCCTCAGTGACTTTAGACTAAAACACACCATCGCATTGACTAAAGCATAGGCTATATGTGATCCTAGGCTGAACACATCATGGCAATGACTGAATCATAGACCATCTGTGGCCCCCAGTGAGTCTAGGCTAACACAATATGCCAGTGACTAAAACATATGCTGTAAAGGAGAACTGAACTTTGTACAAATTTCGTTGTCGCATGCACAAAGAATAATATATACTTTTCAGTACTCATATAATACTACTCAACGCACTCATTGTATGTCGAAACAGGAAACCCCAAATCGTATCTGGTACAAGACTGATAGGTACAGGAATAGCGCCATTCCGCAGCAAAGTAGGTTCAACAACAACTGAGTTATTCTGTAGGTGTGCAATTTGGGCGTTAGTTTTCCCCTATATTGCTTCTCTCATTGTAGTTGTGGAAGTACACATTTCTGTTTCCCAATTCTTTGTCAGTCTCTTGTAATTTGGCCTCTAGGCCATGATTTGCAATCATGATGAAAACAATACAGAAAACAATATAATTCATGCCTTTCAGTGACCCTAGGTTAACACATACCATGCCAATGACTGAGGCATAGGTTACGCATTGCCATCACCGACCCGAGGCTAACACACAACATGTCAGTGACTAATGCATAGGTTATGTATTGTCATCACTGACCCTAGGCGAATACACACCATACCAGTGGCAACATCTTAGGCCATGTGTGACCCCCACTGACTTGATGTTACCATACACTATGTCAGTGATTAAAGTATGAGCCATGCGTGGCCATCACCGACCCTAGCCTAACACATACCAAGCTAGTGACTAAAGTATAGGCTATGCGTAGTCACCAGTGCATGACACATAGCTAACACTACCCACCGTCTCAGTAGGCTGTGGTAAGGCCTGATAACCTTGTTTATCGTATCCGGGAGGATCTCCGGCAGCACTTTGGTTATCCATGATGAATTCTGAAAAATATAAAAATCAAGCTGATGTTACCTGGAAGTATTATTCAAAACAGCTAGACATTACCCATCTCGCCAGCGTAACTCAGTAAGTAACCATGCCCGCACCCCGGATGTAGGTTATTTACAACTACAATATAACGAAAGTGCCAACAATGGCGCCAGCCTTTTACCTCAAATTTCAATAGAAGTACTAACTTATTGTTTCGAAATTGGAAGTGGCATCTTTGCGTTATCTACATCGATAGGTTTACGTCACACCTGATAAATTTCCCTATTGATTTTGAACGAAACGACGAGGGAGGGGCAAACCCATAGTTACTTTTCAATACAAGGCAATTTCCGAGCACATGAGGAAAACAACTCAGTTAAGTGTTAGTGTGAATGAAGCATGGACTATATGTGACTTAAAATAACTTAGGAAAAGGAGAAGAAAGGTCCAGTATGTTGATGTTTCATCTATCAGAGGAGCACGGAATACCCGGACAGAGATTTGGTGAGAAGAAGCAATCCCTGGTTTTCAATTCCTCCATAAGTGAAGATTGCGAGTTCTCCGGAGTCAATAATGACTAGCATCTATGTCTTCTTGGGATTTTGTCAATTTTATTCTAATCAGGTTCAAATTTCACGTGGGACAGAAGTCTAAATGTCGCACCAACTTTGTTCGGAGCAGATCTCTTTATTCCCCGCGCGACGTCACAGTACATTGTGTAATGATAGATTTAACCCATTTTCATCCTCTCACCCATTGAAAGCAGGGGGTTGGGGGTTGGATTTTCCTGATATACTAATCGAAATTACTTATGCTTACATAGTCATAATTAGCACTTCCATTGGCCTATAACATGCTCCCAATAGGCAGCTTGGTCGAAAAAGCAGTCACTTGACTGACTGTTAGCGGAATCAGGAGCAGCTTTATCACTGATGTACGAACCAACTGGTCATCATTTGTTTACGCTACATGTGTTCCTCAACTCAATTTGGACAACCAATTGTCACGTGACTAACATACCTGAATCTCGGGAGGTCACACTGGTATTTGACTTTAAACTAACTAATAATAACATTGTTGAATTGATACTTTGTCACAAAGTACAGTGACGATGAATTTCAGTGGTGTTTTTCCTATAGTCAGACGATGAGAGGGTATAACTTTATTGCTCGGCGATATATTATAGATCTGGAGGCTTCCAATATCCAGGTTGCGTTGATTGCAAACTTGTTTTGGCCAATACGAACAGCTCACGTGTCGGAGGGCACTTCAGTATAAGTACGCGCGGCTTTAGCCGCTATTAGTGCCTCCTGGTTGAACTGTCAGACAGTAGACGTGGAGTTTTACTATTATCATAATTTATTTTATTTTTATTTCCTTTCATTCAATATTGAGTATAAGTCATTATTATATATTATCATCATTATTATTATTACTGTTATCTTTATTATGAATATCATTGTCGTTCCAGCGTGAATAGCGATTAATTCCAAAGACTTCGGAAAAAATCAAGAGACTCCACCTAAACATAGAAACAGAACACCAAATGCCAGTATACTCTACACTGCAACGAACAGCAGGTGCAGAATGTGCGGAGTAGAAGATGAAACTGTGAACAAAGGGAGTACCAGGTCAAACACAACGAAGTTACACCCGTCATACACTCATGGATCTGCCAACACTACAAGAAAGAGGCCCTCGGATCAACCATAGGTGCATCGCCCGAAGCAATGACAGAGAGCAGTGAAGTCAAGGTCCTATACATACATACATACATACATACATACATACATACATAACATTTATAGAGCGCTGCTCCATTAGGATCACAGCGCTGTGAAGCTCACAGAACGAAGTTCAATAATGTCAGTGTTTCTTGAAGGTGTTTGAGGTTGACATCTCTCAGATAGACGCTGGGATTAAGTTCCAGATTTCTCGGAGCTGCCAGTCGGAAACAACGTCCCTCAACTGATTTGGAGATACGACCTCGAACTGAAGACAGAAAGATCGATCACGGCCGGGAGACGAGATATTGTGGTCCTGGATGAAACTGACCGTTGTCGCGATACCGACTGATCAAAGCATCAGGAGACAGAGAGAGTGACATGAATGAAGAGCACCATGAACTGGGACTGGAGGTACAGAGACTCTGGGACATGTGCGAGTCGAGGTTATCCCAGTGGAAATAGGGGCTTTGGGTGCTGTGACTCCGAACCTGGGAGCACATCTACAGAGGACAACTGGTAGCCACAACATCTGGGAACTTACTGAACTGCCGAGCAAGCCAATCTTGGTAGCGCTCACATCATCAGAAGAGTTCTTGGTCTGTACAGGTGTGTGATAAAGTCGCCAACAAGGATTCGTGTGAATGTGTGAAATGCAGAATAATAATGATACTACTCATACTAATAATTATCCAGGAAGCTTGATGGGATCTGACTCAGTGCTGGATAACTTCTTGAGGTGCAACGAATGGGCGTTGGCGAGATCAGTGAAGTTAGTTACATTCATTATTGGTCTGATCGTGACGATGTTCGAAGTATACGTAATGGAAAGTTGATGCTGTCGCCAGCCACCATTCTTCTCTGAATTAACTGATCAAGCAAGATTACATACGGTGTAGCAAAAATCGGATCCTTTAGTCGGCTAACATTGTCACATGTAGCAGATGCCCATGTGCCATTGTTATTCTATGCCGCTATATATAAATGACTTGGAGCAAGTCTAGTTTGTTGTTGGTTCGCGTAATTTTATGAGATGGTCTCACTGCGCATGTGCTGTTATAATTATTCAAGTTGGCCGTGGTTGTACTAGGCCCTCGCCTCAGACAAAGTGTATCATCCACGGAACGTATTGTTATGTGATAAGTGGTCGTTTTTTGGCCAGTCTGCTAGAATTCTGGCCTCAAGATGGCCGACACTCACTAAGCCTATATATATATGACAATGATGGCAGACTCGCAGGAAAGAGCGTCGCCACGGCCCGGTGTCTACTGACGAATGTGAGAGTTAAGCATTATCCCGAAAACCCGAACGATACGACAGAACGACATCAAATTATCAAAATGAATGACTTTGAAATAGTCTAAGGGAGATAAACTGAACGTTACTATTGAACGATATATTTAACAACGAAAGAATAGGTAACTATAGTTGTATTGAAAGTCTAAGTGATTATTCAAAAGTTCAAGTTATTATATATAAGTCAATGCAATAGGGTCGAAAGGATAGGCTGTATTCTAAGATCTTAGTATCAAGTTAATGATGCACATCACAGCCACATGTAATAATTGAATTCTACCATTCAGTTGTAATATATTGAGTGCAATCATTTTATATTGTCCTGAAATCATTTGCGTCGTATGCCGTGTTTCAGTCTCCTTGAGGAATCCGTAACTAACAAACATGAAACTTGTTGGAGCCTGAAGAAGCCTTCGCTTAGGATTCCGAATTTAGGCTTAAGAGTAATAACAAGTAGTATGTGAACAGTCTTAAAGAGTTGAGTATTCGTGGAGAACCTGCAATCCATGATCATCATCCATCAGTTGGGACTGGTGGTAAATGGTCTGATTGTTCTTATCAGCCCAGCCCAGCCAGGACTTCACCACCTTCAAAGAGGATGAATCTATTAGTGAATTGGTCAAGAACCTCCTTTTATCTACCGTAGGAAATTCCCTGATCTTGAAGTCCTCCTCTGAAGTTATTCAGGTTTGAGGTACGTAATGGGAAGCTCATGCTGTCACAGGCATCATTCTCCGAAATAACTGACTTCTCACGAAAGTAATTACTGACACCCACTATAAAACCCACCTTTTACCCCTTTCGCTGGCTATGAAGGTTCGAAAGTGAAACAAGTAGTAACATTCACAGAAGAGCAAATAATATGTACAGAGTTGTTCAACTAAGACATCCAATAACATTGCATGCTGGGATGTTCTTCATCCAAAATGAAATTCATTCAAGACAGCAGCCATAGAATTATCCATGCGGAAGTATACATTCTTTTCCGGAATAACGTTACTGGGAAAAAACTCTATCATTGTTTTGAACGACTAATCAAATTGACCCGCCTTGGTAGTTAGCTCAAAAGCGAATCGCCACAATTCAGATGCACAAATATAATTTGTTAAGTAATATAATCCTATAGCTCACATATCACAAAGTTACAGTGCTGCAGTATAGCCTGCACTAATTCGAATGTATGCTAACACTTACTGCCGGTAGTTCCGCGTACCAATGTCCGAGACTTGTAGGACGAGTATGATACACTTGTATACTGCCTGGCTCGCTGGACTGCACTGTCGATTAAAGCAGCAGGTATCGTACGACCCCTGGCGTGCCCTGGCGATTAATAACTCTCAAAAGCGGCTCCGGAAACCGGGTGTAAATGGAGAGTAGGTTACAGGAAATCCTCTACTGGTAACATTTCAATAACATTGATGCCTTCTCAGCAAGATAGATGCGTTCATAGGCTATATCATTGTCCAGACAATTCGTGTTTTTGAATACAATGGTTCGATAATTCCCTGAATTGTAAAATGCGAAGTTGAATGAAACAGGTTTCAACCTTCAACGTATGATATATTATAGAGAATCAAACATGTCCAAACTAATGGGATCATCATGACGCTCTCAAACAACTGTCGAAATGAATACTACAAAACTACCAAAATCTTGCTCACTCGCTGCGTGAGCCATGTATTCCATTTAAATGAATTCAGGTGAATAGTATATAAACCCTGACCGCAGCAAGGTCGCGTAGCGACGTACAGTGTCCTGTTTGATCTTACCAGTTACCAGCGGCTGACCACATTGTAACTCATGAGCAGCGGGGGTGGGGGTGGATTAATTTCCAACCAGCGTACGGCAAAAATTGTATGGTATGCTATGAAAGTGTGTAAAATCAACCCTAAATTCTAGCGGGACGCGGACTATTGCGCGAAATGATAACAGCCACCACCTGTTATTATATATAAAACCACCGACAACACGGGAGAACACGGGAGTTTGATGATGAAACTGTTCATTCGATTGGTCACAGCCACAGTTGGATCAAACACGTTTAATACGGAATATTATGAGATAATGCACGAAATAAAAAACATTGATTATTCATTTACCTGGATTTCCCTGGATGGCCACCCTCTCGGATCGTCTCAAACGAGGCTCTTGAGAGAATGGCGCTTCGCGATAGGAGGTATAATCACCCTTGAAAATCCCACATTTCTCTTTTTGTTTCTTGAATGTGTTCCGTATTCCGGCTGTAACTCTGGCAATTTGTTCCATACTTTCCAGATTCTATTAGTGTGAATTTCTCCTCCAAACTTGCTCTTCGAGGGCGAATCTTCTTGGATATTTCCCTGGTACTACTATCATTCTGTAAATGCCACATAGTTATCAATATTGATAGGCATCTTCCCTTGTGAAATACTAATGGGTGTCTCAGATCCTGGCGTGTATGACGATGCTCGATCTTAATCAGTCCTAGTCATTCCATTCTTTCTTCGTGGATGTCATTCTACGCTGGACACTTTCCAGTAAGTAAATGTCTCTCTTCAAGTAGTGCTTCCATACCGGTATACAGTAGTCTAAGTGGGGCCTCACAGAAGATTTGTACAAATTCAGTATCACTTTCTGATGAAAGTTATTGAAGTTCCGTTTATTAATGTCTACCATTCACTTTGTTGGCTTTCTCGGATGCTTCTGCGCATCGACGGCTGAATTTCATTGTACAATGCATTTCCTTTCATGATGTAACTGTAATTCGGCTTTCCATATCCCAAATGCATGACTGAAAATTTTCCTACATTAAAGTTCATTTGCCATTTTTTGACCATGCTATCAATCTGTCCAAATCATGCTGTAATACTTGCTGATCATTTGATACTGGGCATATTACTTTCGTGTCATCTGAATATTTGCTGTGACCTGAGCGTACCCCAAAGTCACATATATACATGGTGGACCACACGGATCTTTGAATTGAACCTTGTACAGTTGTACAACAGACCTTGTCACATTCGTCCAGTTGGACTCTGTCCCATTACACGCTGTTCTCTATTTGCCAACCATTCCTTCATCCATTGCAGTACTAATCCATAAATTCCACCCGCCTTGACTTTTGTAATCAATATTTTGTGTGGTACAGTATCAAATGCCTTCTGTGAGTCTAAATAGAAAATATCAACTGAGATTCCTTGGTCTATACATTATGTTAATAGTTTGTCACTGTAGGTTAGCAAGTCCGAAAACCATGAGCGTCTTTTTCGAAAGCCATGCCGAATGTCCAATAGCAGACCATTTACCTCTAAATGCTGCACTACTGCATATCTGTTCCATAATCTTCCCAGGAATGGATGTGAGGTTCACTGGTCTGTAATTGGATACATCAGAGCGATCTCCCTTTTTGATTCATTGACTTGACTGAGTCGAGGGATATATACAGTCATGTCAGTGTGTGTGTGTGTGGGGGCGTGTGTGTGTGTGTGTGACGCCTGGCTTGTGAAGAGGATAACTCTGGCATGTGGGTCCCCCATATCAAGTACATGATCCATGTCGAGAATGCTTGGTCCGATCATTTGGTATGCAGTTCCCTCATGGGAAGTACATGATCCCTATTGTTTTTGGTGCAGACCAGTCATTTTGGGGGAAAATTGAAAACTTGTGAGAAAATCGATATTTTGGTAATTTTTGGCTTGTGAAGAGGTTAACTCAATCCTACCTGGATTGATCAAGTTTATACTCGGTATGTGGGTTCCCCATATTGAGTATATGATCCCTATTGTTTCGGGGTCAGGTCAAAGGTCATTTGAGGTAACCCGAGGTCAAAGTCCGGAAACCTTGGGAAGAGCATAAGTCCAGATCGCTTGGTCCGATCAAGCAGAAATTTGGTATGCAGCTTTGTGGTGTAGACCGGGGTCAAAGATTAACCGAGGTCACCAGAGGTCAAAGTCCAAAACACCTCGTTTAGAGCACGAGTCCAGAATAGTCATTTTGAGCAGATAATTACCAGAACCCTATCGTGTTGTGGTATATGAGTATATACAACGTATATAAACGATGAAGCTGTAGAAACGGCAGGAGAGCATCCACATTAAATATATTTGAGATGTACTTGGTTCACTAGAATAATCCCAGCAAAACATTCCAGTCAATACCTGGTGTGTACATCGGATTTGGTGGAAGAGAAATTGCTGGAGCTGATTAGTAGTAAAGCTCCTGGTCCTGGCGGACTATACCCTTTCATTCTGAAGTCTTTGGCCGACCAGTTGTCTGTTCCATCAGCTGCTATTTTTAATAAAACTCTGTAGGAAGGTGTCTGTTCTCGCGGAACACGGTTCATTTTCTCAAAGATTTAAGCGGAAGCGTAATTTGACAGTTAGTGATCCTCAGTCACGAATTTATTATACAACTCCTCTATTAATGGCTCGTATATCCTTGTATGCTCATTATGTTATAATAACTTTAATAATTAACTCCAGCTCTCACATTATAACTTGGCTCAACTCGATTCTTCTTAACTCCTCAACTCAATTCTTATACTTTTAAATTCACTCAGCTCAGGCTCAATTCTTATTGTCTTCTGTGTTAAATTTCCCTCTGCATATCACTCCAAGCTATATCATACCCTTGTCCTATACCACACCCAACTTCTGGAAAAACATATTAACATTCCAAACTCTTTTAACTTACTCCAGCAAAACCCCATAAATTGATAGCCCTTCTGACCTCCAAGCCATCACAGCAGGGGAGCCAGCTGCCCCGCAGGCAAGCAGTGGTAGGCCTAATACCCCCTCCCATTGCAATAGTGTACAATCACTACAGCTATCTATGAAAGCTATGGGGAACTAGGTGTGGTGTTGTCACTCTAAACAATTGCCACTTTAAATTATTCAAACATAAAATTAATATTATTTACTATGATTAATCCTCCAATCCACTCTCCCCTTCCTCGACAATCACCTCTATTGTCGACCACACATATTTACAACCTAACACGGCTCGGCCACTCTATGAATAATTAATGACTCCAAGAGTCAACAAACATTGATCTCACATACTCCTTACTAATACTACACTTCTCCTACAACCCTCTTCTCCTTATACTTTCTATTCATGATGCATACTCTAAACTAAATCTTTGTACATCACTTCCGTGCAGTCACTAATATATATTGACCAACTATTCCATGACCTCCAAGGGGCACACCCTAGTAATTTCCCTTGTCACATCTCCCTTGGACGTTCTCACCTTCACTACCCTCACATGACCATCTGGCCCGGGGTAAACCTCGACTATCCTTCCCAAATGGCCACTTTCCTCTTGGGATGTCTTTCTCTGCCACCAAAACAACATCATCGACTGTCATATCTCTCTTTGTTTCTCTCCACTTACTCATCCTATTCAGCTGAGGCAACCACTCTTTGACCCATCTACCCCAGAAATGCCTCATTAGTTCTTGAACTCTGCGCCATCTCTTCCTCGGATTGAATTGGTTGGAATCCAAGACCTCCTGTATCAAGGATAATATGTGATTTGTACCCAGTGGATGGTTCCCCATCTCATTGTAATGTCCCAATATTGGCCTGGTTACTACATGTTTCCTGGGCAGGATGATAGGACATCTCGTGTCGTAGGGCTGCGACTCTACAAGGTTTAGTCGACCCGTCATCCTCATTAGTCCATCGTCGTCAAGTTGTGGATGTAGAGCGCTTAACCGACTGTTAGGCTCTATCGCATTCTTCTTCCTGAGGTTCTTTAGGTCCTCCCCGAAAGACTCCTCCTGGGCTCGTCGTATTAGGTATACCTCTGCTTGCTGAATTTCCTCGGTAGTCAATGCACCATGCGATCGCTGTGCCTTATCCAGCACACAGTTACTAGTGAACCGCATGACAAAGCCCGTGACCCTCGTGAGCTTAGTCCAGTTGTCGAACCGTCTTGGGTCAAGTCTCCAATCCTCTTCCTGTTCGGGAAGCGGGTTTCTCTGGGCTAAATAGGAAACAACTCGTCTCCTCTCCTCGGGGTTGGTTTCCTCAGTAGCTACTCTGTTTTCTGGCCATTCGCTTGGCATCTCCATCAGGTAATCAGGGCCGTTCCACCACTGACGATCGTTTCGCAGTACCTCTACTGTCGTACCCCTCGATGCTAGATCAGCAGGATTCATCTTGGTTGGCACATGGCGCCATTGACTTGGATTGGTCCAAGTTTGGACCTCGCCTACCCGATTGGCAACGAACGGTTTGAAGCTCCGGCTCCTGCCCCTGATCCACCAGAGTACATTCGTGCTGTCACTCCAGAACACCACATCCTCCATCCTGTACTGCAAGATTTGTGTTACAACCTGTGTTAACCTTAGACCTAACATTGCTGCCATTAACTCTAGCCTCGGAATGCTCACAGACTTCAGAGGAGCCACCTTAGTTTTAGAGGCGACTATCCGCACACTCACATTACCCTCCCTAACACTTCTAAGATAAGTTACAGCTCCATAAGCTTCGCTAGAAGCATCTACAAACGTGTGCAGTTGAACACTTTCTGCCTCCTCTAAGGATAAACACCTATCTACTCTTATGTCCCCAAGGTGCTCTAGGTCCCCAACCCAGGCCTCGACCCTACCCTGGAGTTCCCCTGCTATTGGTGCATCCCAATCACACCCATTCTGCCAAATCTCCTGCATTATTATCTTTCCCTTGATTATGACCGGGGAAACAAAGCCCAAGGGATCAAACACAGATGAAATCTTACTCAGTACCTTGCGCTTTGTGAGCGTGCCGCTGCCCAGCTTGGTGATATTAGGGGTCGCAAACCCGAAGGTATCTTCTTCGCAGTACCATGCTAACCCTAATGTACTCACTGAGGGCAACTCACTCTCGGCTAAATTCACTTGCTTGGCCCTCTCCTCCTGAGGGATGCCCTCCATGACTTCTTTTGAGTTAGACAGCCACTTTCTCGCATTCATGCCTACCTTACCCCATAGCTCCTTTAACTCTTTATGCAAGCGTTTCGCAGTTTGCGTGTCACCCACTGACTCCATTGTATCATCCATGTATGTGCTCTTCAGGATGGCCTCAGCGCCAAGAGTGTACTCGCTTTGATGCGCTTTCGCAGTCTCCTGGGACACAATTTGTGAGATAAAGGGTGCAGCATTTACCCCAAATGCCACCCGATTGAACTCAAACATCTCTGGTTCAGCATTTTCCTCATACTGATCTCGCCAGAGAAATCTGAACATAGCCCTGTCCTCCTTCGCAATTCCTATCTGCATGTACATTTCCGATATGTCACACATTAGGGCGATCGACTGCTTCCTAAACCTCAAGAGCACGTCAAAGAGATTGTTTTGGAGTTTCGGCCCATTTGTTATCAAATCATTCAGAGAAACACCCCCACAATTCGCAGCAGCGTCGAACACCACCCTAACCTTTGTGGTGTCCCTCTCTGGCTTCACCACAGGGAAATGCGGCAAAAACCACTGCTGCTCCGTAGTGTCAGCTGGTTCGACCTTACTTATGTACCCCTTCTCCCGGTAGCTATCAATCACTTCTGCGTACGCTTTCTTTAGACCCTCATCCCTGTTTAGCTTCTTTTCAAGATTTTCAAATCTATTCTCTGCCATTTTCTTGTTATCTTTCAGTGTTGTGCCCTTGTTATTCTTCCAGGGTATGCTCACCTCAAACCTTCCATCAACCTTTCGCATTGATCCCTTTACCTTGCTTACAACATTCAGCTCTTGCTCGGTCACCACTGACCTTTGTTTGACATTTTCCACACTTTCAATATCCCAAAACTTTTGCAGGACCTGATCAACCCTTTCACCCTCATGCGCACAGCACTTGAATGTTTTAACCTGCCTAGCATGGTACGAAGAACACCTGTTTGTCCTAGAGACTGGCCCTACGCAAGTCCAACCCAATGGCGTTCTCCTCGCCATTGGTTCCCCTGCGCGCCCAACACGCTCTTCTAGTGTGATATGCAGCTCAGCATAATCAATCCCGATTAGCATCTCCACAGCCCCTTTGGCAGGGTAAGGGAATTCAATGTCCCTAAGGTGATCCCAATCCTTGGACGACACAGACCAATCAGCAGGCTTTAACCCCCCACACACATTATCAACAGTAAGCGCCTGTAACCTATGTGTTTTACCGGGCTTGAGGCCGGCCACTTCGATCTCAACTGCAGCTGCTTGGAATCGCTCCTCTTTCCCATTAAGCACCTTTGCTACAACCTCTTCCTGCTCCCCAACGATTCCCAACTCAGCCGCTACCCCGCTATTTACATATGTCTGGTCACTTCCGTCATCTAACAATGCATTTACCACGATACTCTTTACCCCTTTACTCACTCTGACTGGTATGCATCTCAGTGCCATACCCTGCTTGCGGTTTAGATAACTATTTGGACTGCTCGCGCTTGCCCCGGCCTCACCCCTGCTGCTGTTAGCGCCCCTATTTCCTATTCCTCGAGACTCCCCTTCCCTGGGGAATTGATGCTCAGACCTTCCTCGTCTGACCTTGTGCAGCAAGCGATTGTGGTCGCCCGTGCACCCATCAATTTGGCAGCGCATTTTCCTAGTGCATTCCTTAGCCATGTGATTGCCCAGACATTTAAAGCACAATTTATTTTGTGTGGCCACTTCCCACCTCAAGTCCACAGTCATGTTTTTGAACCCTTCACAGGCCCATAGCCCGTGAGAATTCACTTGGTGACACCCCACACATGATTTCCCGGAAGCCTGTCCTTGTGTGTGGAATGCCCTGCTCCGACTCGACGAGGTCCCACCGGTAGCTGGCATCGATGAACCCTCCGCCCACGCACGACTGCCGAAGACTGGATCCGTCAACTCCTTCGCAGATTTCCTCACGAAGTGGACTACATCCTTCAATGTCGCATTCCGATCACTGTCCGTGTGGATCCGGAAGTTTTCCCTCGCCCATCGACTCTGAAGAAAGCGCGGTAGCTTTTCCACGATTTGTTTGAGGCTGGCCTGATTGTTCATCTCCGTTAGGTAGTTCAAGGATTCCAGCGCTTGATGACAGTTATCGAGGTCGTCAGCAAACTTCTGTATGTTGTTGGAGTCCACCCTGGCTCGACACGTCACCTTTCTTATCCACGCCTGCGCGACGATAGCGCCATTCCCGAACCGATCCTTCAGGGTCTTCATAGCCATTTTCAGTCCCTCCTCAGGGGCCTTCAGAGCACAGAATTGGATGGCCTCCAATGCCTCGCCGGAACACTGTGCAATTAGTGTGTTCAGCTTTGTCCCGGCATTCTTAACCTCCGCCGTCATGTTATTGAACCCCGTCACAAATGCATGGTAATATAGTGGATTGCCGTCGTACTGCCGTGGCGCATTTCGCGGCAGTGACATTGACGCCACTAATCGGCTCAAATTGTCCACCTGGCTGGGGCTCGATGAATCACTTTTAGGCTCAGCGCCTTCATTTTCCTTGCCTTCGTCTTTTTCTGGTTGATCATCAGTTTCTTCTCCGGATTTGTCACTCCCCTGGGACTCATCCTTAGGGGGGTCAGTCACAGGGACCAACAGAACCTTCCTTGTTGCCTTTTTCACTAACGTGAATGTTTTTTGGCAGTCATTCATCCACTGCTCTTCCTTCTCAAATTGTTCATCCTCCTCTATGGAGTTCACTAATTCTGAGTGAGCCTCCTCTATATTTTGAAAAAGCTTTTCAGCTTTGCTCAGGGTTAGTTCAATCGTTTCACGATCCACGGTCTCTTCTGTAATTAGTTCAGACAATTCATTTAAGCACCTCGTCAGCACACCTTTACGGTTTCTCCGTGCCTGTCTCAGTTTATTAATGTCTTCCATGATTATGTTAGAATTATGTACGATAAGGCTCACCTCTCAGTTTTGTGTAATCCGAATGTCCCCGAATCATTTTTCCTTTTGAACATGTTGAATCCTCATAAGCATATTGACAACATTTAACACAAGTCCAGTAGTCCACGAAAATAAAGTTTAATTTCCTCTAACAAAACATTGAAAATAACCTCGCTCTGCTACCATTTGTTCTCGCGGAACACGGTTCATTTTCTCAAAGATTAAGCGGAAGCGTAATTTGACAGTTAGTGATCCTCAGTCACAAATTTATTATACAACTCCTCCTCTAATAATGGCTCGTATATCTTTGTATGCTCCTTATGTAATAATAACTTTAATGATTAACTCCGGCTCACTCATTATATAACTTGGCTCAATTTGTTTCTTCTTAACTCCTCAACTCAATTCTTATACTTTTAAATTCACTCAGCTCAGGCTCAAATCTTATTGTCTTCTGTGTTAAACTTCCCTCTGCATACCACTCCAAGCTATATTATACACTCATCCTATACAGCACACAACTTTCTGGAAAAACACATTAACATTCCAAACTCTTTAACTTACTCCAGTAGAACCCCATAAATTGATAGCCCTTCTGACCTCCAACCCATCACAGCAGGGAAGCCAGCTGCCCTGCAGGCAAGCAGTGGTAGCCCTAATACCCCCTCCCATTGCAATAGTGTACAATCACTACAGCTATGTATAAAAGCTATGGGGAACTGAGTGTGGTGTTGTCACTCTAAACGATTGCCACTTTAAATTAATATTATTTACTATAATTAATCCTCCAATCCAGATGTCAAAGTCAGAAATCCTTGCAAACACGGTAACAAAAAGGGGCAGAGACTCCATACTTGGTATGTAGGTTGGCAATATGGAGTACATGACCTCAATCATTTTATGGCCCAGTCCAAGATCATCTTGAGTCAACAGAGGTGAAAGTCTGAAAATCTTGTCAACACTATGACTAATGTAGTGAACAAACATGTGCAGAGATTGCATGCGTGATTCGTGGGTTGGCAATATGGAGCACATGATCCCTATCGTTGTGGGTCAGATCCAAGGTCATTGTTATTGTGTTCAATTTTTTGTGGCAATGAGGTAGGGAATCGCTACATATTGTTGCGTTCTTGTTATAAGGCCATTCAAAAAAAATAACTTGATTATCATCACTGGATTCGAAAAAAATTGACGAGTAGATCTTTTTTTTCTCACTTGAGCCAATCGGCAACACTTTTCCAAGATGAAATAGTCAGTGATGGAGTCGAGTCCAGTCAATCCGAGTCCGAGTCCCTAGCATCCGAGC
>JAUOBX010394223.1:0-10663 GCA_032360705.1 Eupentacta quinquesemita
TTTACCAAATTTAACGATATCATGATAAATAATCGTAAACGTCCTGGTAGCTGCGGGCAGATACCGTATGTGGTAGGGCAGGACTGACCGAATAAGTCACCTGTTAAAGTTTCATGGTTGCTGAGGGGGGTCGTAGGGTGCAGAAATAAAAGTTGGTCCCAAACCCTAATCACCATGTTCCAAAACGTGTAAATATGCGACAAAGTCAGTTTTTTTTGAAAAATTAAAAATGTGGTGTGATTGTAATGGGCATGGTCATGATAGGCAAATTCAAAAGTTAGTCTCAGAACGATTGCAACGTTCAAAAACGTGATAAAATCACCTCGTCGAAAAATTCAAAATGGCCGCTGGGTGGGGTCATACGGTGTGAAAATAGAAGTTGGTCTCAGATTCGGAACGTTCTTCACATTCCAAAACGCACGAATATGCGATCGGATCAGTTCGTCACAAATTTCAATATGGCTGCCGGGTGGAGTCATATGGTGCAAAAATAAAAGTTAGTCCCAAAACGATCACCATGTTGCAAAACGCGTAAATATGCGATAAAAAGGTCGTCGAAAAATTTAAAATGGTGGCTGTCATAGTGGTGCGGCGATGCCCACTTTTGTACTCACCGAACATTTCTGAGGACGGACATGTGTGCCAAGTTTTGTGTCAATACCATGTGCGGTTTCGAGGTCATTTGCGAACGTGACAAACGGACGTACAGAGAGACGTGATGACTGCTTGAGCTGCTCAGCCGCAGCTGAAAAGTGTAAATAGTCATACCCCTTCAGTATCATGTAATCTCATAATGATCCAATCACTTATTCTTCGTGTTGTAGCTGAGTAACCTTACCTCTCCTTCTAACATCTGTCTCTGCCCAACCGGGACCCCTTCCTCTACTCTTCTTCACCTCATCAAACCTTTTCTTTCTTGCCTTACCCGATCCCCCCTACTAGGTCTCCCCCTCCCTTTCCAACACTCTTTCCCATCCCTTCGCCTCTGATCAACCCCTACATATATCTACACTCATGCATCTCCCCTTCCTTCCCCCTCCACCATCCACCTTCTAGTCCTCTACTGTATCTCCCAGATCCCCCCCCCAAACCTCTTCCCCTCTTTTTTTCCATCCCTCTTCCCCTCTTTTTTTCCATCCCTCTTCCCCTCCTTTCACTTCCCCCCTATATTCTACCCAATCTCTAATATCTCCTCTTCCACCCTCTCCCCAATATCTCCCCTCCTACTCTCTCCCCTGAACACACACCTCCATAATCAACCCCCAAACAACTTTCCACTCTGCCACAGAACCTGTGTTGTTCCCTGTATCAGTCAACTCAAAGTTTGTAGGTCCCTGGGAAATCACGCCAAGCTGATCCCCAGGCCTATATTACACTGTGACCATGTTGGGCCGGTTGCCGGGGCAACCAGCTGCAGTATGACCGATGTGTTATCTAGTGGAAAACTTGGGGGGAAATAATTTAGAAACTGCTGTATTTTAAAACTATGATTACTAGATATTTAGGAATCGTACATTTCCACGATGTATACGGACATGAAGCTAAGATTGTGCTCTCTTAAAAACTGTCAATAATATGTGCAGTATTGCTTCCAGAGCGATTCTATCACTGACTAAAAATCATTGTCTATTTTGAGAGCTCAACTGACTGTTGGAATTAATAGCAATTAAATATGCTACTGCTGTGTACAGTACATCGTAATGTGATGACAGTGCATGGGACTGCTATACTACTGCATGCAGTACAGTAAATATACTACTACTAGATACATAGATAGATTTTTTGCCAATTTTGGCAGAACGATCATAGATGGTTATCAGAGTCGGAGACAAGTTTAGTCAGATTTTCATGGTTTTTCGGAAACATTATAATGACATACGCCCTGCACAAATAAATATCTTTTGGCAGGGGCATCGACGGCCAAACACTCAGGTCATGGCGGCAGGCTTGGCCGTCGGTTAGCCCTGATTTTTGGGGGGCATTGCCGCAATCATGGGAGGCATCCGTCGGTTATTTCGAGACCTGGTATCTATCTATTGATCTGTCCACAATCAACTTCAAATTGCTACTCCTCCTACAACCTTCGATCAGTTCGATAACTATGAAACTTGATGACAATGATTACCAAGTTATTATGGGCCATCAGGCATCAGGGGTGTTCAGGAATTCTGGACCCTGGGCCCCATAATGTGGAATCACACAAAATGCTTCTTCTCCCACAAATGTTAGTGCACAGTTCTGATGTTCGGTCATACATGTAGTGATAGTCTAACAGCCGTACCTTCGGAGTGTTCAGGGACTTGGGGCCCGGTGTGGGCCCCGGGCCCAATTATGTGAGATCACACGAAATGCTAACAAAATCTACAAATTCCAGTGTACATGCAGTACTGATGTTCGGTCATTATGATGGTCTAACATCCGTACCCTAATAGCTGTATCTCTGGGATATTCTTTGCATGAATTGCAAAATGCATCACCTACTGTATATATGTGTAATCGCATCTCTTCCTACAGAGTAATTGGGTGTCCAGATTGAACATTTGAACACACTGCATTTTGGTCTCTTTGCAATAGCAGATTTGGTACATTTGTGTGGTTTAAGTCAGCTATACAACACCGTTGCCGGTCTATTTTCATTTTGAGTTTGCACTATGCCTCCGCCTTGCAGGTATATGTGATATGGTTTGCTGCTTTGATATATTGCAGTAAATGTTTTATTTTCAGTATCGATGCAACTGAGGAACCAACGGAGGGAGAAATTCTTGGAAGGCTTGTCAATCACGGTGAGAAGTATGAAGTGAACACCAAACCTGAAGTGGTGGATGTGGCTGGTGTTCCGGCTCTGTGTCTGTTCGCGTTGAGAGATATTGGGTCTGACGAAGAACTGCTCTATACCTATGGAACCACACAATGGCCATGGAGAAGCCATAATCAGGTAATTTAGATTTTTCATTTTAGAACAAGTTCTTCCTCACATCTTGAGCAGATGAACTCAGGACATGTTGGGTTATTCAAGTTTAGTGCCTCCTAAAATGAACGTTTCCTGACGCATTCAAAAAATTCCTCATATGTTTAACTACAGGTAAGCTATGGGCCCTTCGTCTTACGACACAATCAAAAGTGCACATTTGCATTCTATGGTTTTGCACAAGTGCAAAAAATGCTTGCTACACAGTGCCCTGCCAGTGTCCTGACGCCAGTGTTCATGCTAAGCAGCGATCCCGCATTGGGGGGAATTTTGGGGTGGATTTTTATCTGCTTCTAAATAGTACCACGCATGCTCAGTTGTCATATGCTAATGCATAAGACTAGTACAACATCGTTTTATGTGCAAGAAGTTCAAATTTACGATCAATTTCAGTATGAATGTGATCTCGGAACCTTCTCAACGCGTCTAAATTTCCCCTCAAAATTCAGAAATTCCCCCCAAAAAATGTTGGAGGGGGTGAAGTTCCCCCCCAAAATCAAGATCCTAGCGTAAACACTGCCTGACGCTATGATTGCTGGTGACGCTTGGTTTTGTATGTTGCATCTTCTTTTTTGCTCAAACCAGCTATGCTGGTTGAGCTATTGTGATCTGCATGTCATTCTATTTATCTTTCTGTCTGTCGATCTATCTATCCAGTCTGCAAACTTTGCCTTTTTGGTCCTCAAATGTTCATTCTGAGATGGATCCCGTCGAAACTTGGACACAATGGACCCCTCAGGACATTGCTGAGACGCTGACCTCCTAAAGGTCAATGTCAACGAGGCATAATTGACAAATATGTGAAAGTGCAAAATGTATCTCTCACAAATGTAATTGTTTGTCTTTTTTGAAATCATACTCATATTCCTGGAGTAGTGCTTCTTATGGGTGTGTTCACAGATTTTTCATCCTAGCTCGTTTGGGGTCATTAGAGATTGAACAGTGAAATCTGCCTTTAATGTTGAATGTCTTTGAATGCTTAGTCTGATGGATTTTAATGATCTTGGTTACGATGTTTACCAATTACTGGGGTCTCTTTGATCACCTCACGGTCAAAGGTCATCATGTGAAAAATGTATCTTCTCCTACAGCACTGGAATTTGCTGAAATCATGCCGTAATGTTTCTAGGGCAATGCTTCCCATCTGGTGTTAGTATGGGGCATTAGAGGTCAAATATTATAAGTGGTATAGGCATTTGGATGCTTAGTCTTTGATGGATGTCATTGAAACTTGCAATGTTCATTGGCTGCTGGGTATTTGGGTCATTAAATCATGCCCTATTGTTCATGAGCTGGGGTTCTCATAGACTGTTTACACATTGTTGATCCAAGGTCATTTGGGTCATAACATGGCAAACAGTGAAATTCACCTTTTAAAAAGAAGTTTTACAGGCTTGTGAAGGCTTCGTCTCTTACATATGTTGGATGTAATGTTTATTTACTGTTGGGTATATTTGTTCACCTCAAGGCCATGATCAAAAGGGTAACAAGGTTGTAACAAGTCATATGAGGAACACCAAATCTCCTCGATTTCTGATCCAAGGTCACCTGAGGCTGTTGCGCATAAATTTCTGGGTTCGCAGTATGTCCCGGGGAAACAGTTGTTATATGGTTTAACATATTAGTAAGTTGATCTCTCTTCAACAAACCTTTCAGTACATTTGTATGGTTTGAGCTACAGCACTTTTGGTGCTCTTGTTTAACAGAAAAAAACTGGAAGATCCCAACCTTCGGGGCTGGAAAGGGGAAGTGCCGAATCTTCGGAGATGGAGCGAGAACACATAAAGTCTATTGATGGAGGTTAGTTAAATACTGAGAGTACAGGTGTAACATGCATGACCCGGGTTAATTTAGGAATGTGTTCTTTATTAGCACACTTAGACAAAAATGACAGAATTCCCAAGTTTTATGCTATTCTTGTTAAATTGTGCACTGTGCTCGCCGCCGCGTGTCCATCCATATAAAGAGGGTATTTTGGATCTAGGATTTAGCTGATGTGAAATGGGTCAGAAAAGTAAGGTGTTGAGTTTTCAGCTCAAACCAGCCATGCTAGTTGAGCTCATGTGATTCTATCTACTGCATTGTTTCCAATAAACGGCCTCTCTCTAATAAACGCCCCCACAATTTTCAGCAACTATTGCTGGCTAAACAGACACAGTACTGAATTAAAAATGCAGAATTTTTAGCCTGCATTTTCGACGATGAGTATGCATTTTACTTTTTTATGACTGACTTTCACTTTTTTTTCTGCTTCTTACTTTTGTCATTGTCCTTTTCACTTTTTTCGTCCGTTTTTCCGAAAGTTGTAACATTAGCCCTGAACAATACGGTACTCTATCATTTTATCCAGTGTGTCAACAATTGCCTTGTTCACTTTTTGTGCAATGTTCACTTTTCTATACTGAGATCAAAGTGGCATAATGCACTATTATGTGAAAAATTGTATAATGCTTGTAAAATGGAGGTGGGCTCTTCATAAGCATTGCAAGGGTGGTATGTCCTTGGTGGAATCATTGAATATGGCATTTCGAGTCCTTGAAAAAGTCCTTAAAGGTATACTTCAGGCTCCATCACATCAAGAGTGACCTTGTAGATAATGCAGAACTAAATATATTGTCCAAACCCCATCTCAATCCGATATTCCTATGCCGAGTTATTAGCGTTTGAAGTTATACCACTTTTACTGAAAAATTGACGGAAAATTTGATTGCACAATAGTTTGTGACGTCACACCCGAACAACAATTCGGATTTCTTATGTATTCCATTGTTTTTAGTATGCTCAAGAACTAAACATTCCCAAGTTTCCTACTGCGTTTTCCGTTGTTGAAATAAACTGTGTAACATATTAACTCACCACAGCAAGTTTTCGGGGAAAGAATATGTTACTTTGTCGAGAAAATAATGTTTACATTTCAAAGAAAAACATAGACAATTTGCGGAGTAGTCCATGTGAAGCGATGCATGATGGGATAGCGTACATCCTGTGCAATGTACATGGCTCAAACTTCGAAGTCCTCTAATTCTGTAATGGAACGTCGTATGAACGTCTGGTTTGGACTGATGTATTCATTTCCGTCTAAGCATGTTTACTTGAGCCTGCAGTATACCTCTAAATTTTATATCGCAAAATGTGTACGAATCCTGTATACAAATGCTAGTAGATGTTCCATGTTGAGTACACTGATAAGTTCTTATTGTGTGTGAATGTTCAGCATCTCGCTCTGGTATGATTGGCAGGTCGAGAAAATGTTAGTATCCTTACAATCAGCTACAGTCACTGTAACTTTCGTGAGAACCTTTTTTATTTCCTTACAGATGAACAGTCCCTCCCAGATACAGTCACTATTAGCAGAAACAGAGAAGCAAAAACAGATAGCACAGTAGAACTGACTAGAGCTCACTCTTCTCAAGAGCAGGACACAGAGCTCTCTTTACAAGATAATAGAGAGTCATCGGAGGACACAGTGCTTGATCCACAAGAGTCGGTAGAGAATGCAGTTGAGGGCGAGGCTGTTAAATGTGACACAACATCAATGGAGGGTGCCTCGGAACCTAGCAGTGTTAGTAGTAGTACAGATAGACAATCCCTTCCAGATAGAGTAGACAACTCATTAGTACAGAGTGGAGCTCACTCTTCTCAGGAGCATGATGCAGAACTTTATCCACAAGATGTTACAAAGTCAGCTGAGGACATGGTGCCTGATCCACAAGATGGAAGAGAGTCAGTAGAGGATGAAGTAGAGGGTGATTCAGAACGAAGTAGTGATAGCAACTCCCATGCAGATGAACAGTCACTTCCAGGTGGTGATAGCAACTCCCATGCAGATGAACAGTCACTTCCAGATACCATAATCCTTGAAAAGAGTGATACAGAATCAGCAGGAAACACCTCAGTAGTACACAGTAGAGATGACTCTTTCCTGGAGCAGGACGCATGGCTTTTTCCACAAGATGGTACAGAGTCAGCAGAGGGAACAGAGGTTGTAGCATATGATTCATCAGTTGAGGGTACTTCAGAACCCAGTAGTGATGATTCTGAAATTGAAACATATCTTCCCGATTCAGATGAAAGTTCAGTGTGTTCAGATATTATTCCGCTTGTTAGATGGAGGTCTATTGTCCTTGATACTCAAGCTGGGACCTCACAGAGCCCATCAAATGGCCTGGAAAAGGATAATAAGGTTACACTAGATTTATCAAAGACCTCTAGGCAGGACAAGAATAGGCTGTCTAGAAGCTCCCTAGGCCCCTCCGCTGAAAAGGATGTGTATGCAACATCAACATCTGAGAAACAGAGCAGTCAACCAGCTGGAAAGTATAAGGGAAAGGTGCTAGATTTATCAAAGACATCTAGGCAGGAGAATACTAGGCTGTGTGGAACTGGAAGCTCCCAAAGCGGATCAGCTAAAAAACATGTAAATGCAGCATCAACATCTGAGAAACGGAGCAGTCAACCAGCTGGGAAGAGTAAGGGAAAGGTGCTAGATTTATCGAAGACATCTAGGCAGGAGAATACTAGGCTGTGTGGAAGCTCCCAAAGCGGATCAGCTAAACAACATGTAAATGCAGCATCAACATCTAAGAAACAGAGCAGTCAACCAGCTGGGAAGAGTACGGGGGTGTATGTGATGACAACTAACAACACCCTTGCCGGTCGATGTTATGATAAGCCAGCCTACTGTTTCGTATGTTCACAGCCGCAAAAGAAACTGATGACCCACATTGTCCAGCATAGCACTGAGCCAGTTGTTGCTCGATGGCTGGCCACAGAGAAAGGACTAGAGAGAGAAAAACGATGGATAAGAATTCGCAACATGGGTAACCATCTACACAACTATGATGTACTGAGTAGAGGAGAAGGGGACTTGATAGTTGTGTACCGTCCAGAATCCTATGGCAACCCCAACAATTATGCACCATGCATAGATTGTCTCGGATACTACTCGCGCAACGAGTTCTATCGACATAAGCCGAAATGTAAACTGAGGGAACAGAAGGATCAACAAAATGAAGAGAGGAGGCAATCAGGCATTCAGGAAGGTCGACTGCTCCTGCCACCACCCAGTGGAGTGGCCAGTGGAAATGCTGTCCACAGACTTCTGAGTAGCATGAAGAGTGATGAAGCATCATTATGCATCAAAGGTGATCCTTTGATTGTTCAACTAGCTACAAAGCTTTGCTTCAAACATGGCCATGACCAAGAGCAGTTCCCCGCACTCAGAACTAAGCTAAGAGAGTTAGCCCGGTTTGTGCTAGAGTACAGAGAGATCAGTGGAGATGAGAGTGCTTCCCTGGCAGAAATTATGAAACCATCATCATTTGAAATGATTGTGGATGCTGCCAGAAGTGTGTCTGGGTTCAATGGAGATACACACCAATACCGCACACCGAGTCTAGCTTTGAAACTGGGGCACCACCTGAAAAAGATAGGCATGCTCGTCGTAAGCAAGGCTTTGATCGAATCAGATACTACTAAGGAGAAGGAAGCCAGGGATGTGCTCTGTCTCCTCAATGAGAACTGGGAATGGCAAGTTTCAAGTCATGCTCTACAAACTTTGTACCAGGGTAAACGGAACAATCCCAAGTTGATCCCATTGACAAGTGACGTCGTTCTCCTCTCTAAATACCTACGAAGTGAGGCAGAAAGCAGCTTAGCTGCTATACAGGGTGCCAAAAGTTCAGAAGAGATCAAGAAATATTGGAGGGATCTTTCTGAAATCACACTGACACAGATACTGTTATTCAATCGAAAGAGGCAAGGTGAGGTTTCGAAACTCACAATGGAGGACTATGCCAAACTCAAGAAAGGAGAGTCACACGTCTTAGATATGCAGGTCTTGACCAAACTTGAACAGGACCTGGCAAAGGTCCTGTGGAGGGTAGAAATTGTCGGTAAACGGGGAAGAACTGTCCCAGTCCTTCTCACGAAGAACATGAAAATTGCCCTTGATGAGGTGGTGAAACACAGAGATGCAGTGGGAATTGAGAACACAAACCAATTTGTGTTTGCCATGCCAGAGGGGTCCTCCCATCACATCCGTGCCTCGGACACATTGCGTAAGTTCTCGGAAGCATCTGGAGCGAGCCAACCTGACCTAATCCGGTCCACTCAGTTGCGTAAGCATATCGCGACCATGTCTCAAGTGATGTCCTTGCAAGACAACGAGCTTGATATTCTAGCGAACTTTTTAGGTCATGATGTAAGAGTGCACCGTCAGTACTACCGTCTTCCGGATGCGACGCTCCAGGTCGCGAAAGTGTCAAAGCTCCTTATTGCTCTTGAAGGTGGCAGTGGGGATCCTGGACAGGTTCTGCAGGGGAAGAGCTTGGCAGAAATCGACCTGCTTGAAAATGAAGGTGAGGTCTGGCTTATAATGTAGGCTATAATGTGACTACAATTTCGATTGCATTTACTGTGCGGCCACCCTGTGCCATGTTAGTGATGCTTCCACTTTATGCATGGTAATTCGATTTCGAAAAGTTTGATATATTCGAATTCAACAGGCAACAATATAGAGACAGTTTTTGGAGAAAATTAACGAACTTGCTGGGGTAAAAAAGAACACTGTTCAAGCAACATATTATTAAAGAAACTACGAAACAATCAAAAATATTTTCAGCATACTCGCAAAAAAATGTATTCTGGGTTTTTAATTGAGTTCTGTATCAATCAAAAATATGAAGTTCAGTTTTTCATAGTGGGGGTGTTCTATTTTTAACCCCAACCACAATGCAGCCTAACAGCCGTAACTTTGGGGTGTCCAGGAATTCGGGCTCGACGCCCAGTCGGGGGTCCCCATTATGTGGAATCATGCAAAATGCTTCTCCTCCCACAAATGTTAGTGCACAGTACTGATGTTTGGTCGATCAGCCATACCTTCGAAGAAGAAGATATTTCGGAAAGGTAAATGAAATGCCCAGATTTTTGTTGCTAGTCAAGAGAGTTGGGACAGCAGCCAGCATGTAGGGGATGAGATCCTGCCTCCCCCGTCACCGATCGAGTATGCCTTTTGTTTGGTCAAGTGGGCCGGCACATTAGGACACTTGTTACCAAAAAATTGATTTTGAAATAATGAAATCATGTCGGAACGCATGATGTTTTCGCCCTGTGCACACTGGCAACCTTTGAGAACCAAGGCCCCGCGGCAAAATGTGTTCCATCAGGTTGATAGCGTACACAAACCTGAAAGCACTGAACATTTTGACTTTCTGACTTAACTTTCAGAAGTAGCTACAGAAGAGGATGATGACAGCAACCCCATTGATCAGCCCGATGTGAGTGAGATGACCATGGAAAATGTTCCGGAGAATGTTCAGAAAGGTAAAGTTTATCCTTCCGGTTCATGAGTTTGGAACCAGAGGTCGTGGGCATGGTTTTAGGTGTTATAACTTTTTCCATAAAATAAATTGAAATGATCAAAGCTGGGCTGATCAGGAGAACTCTGATAAGGTGCACTCCGATCACTGTTCATCGTGGTTTGTTGGGACTGCTGCATCCTACCTCTTGGCTTGACTGTGGGGGGGGGGACCTGATGCTAACACAAGGCAAAAAACCTTGATTTCCAGTCAGTAATACATGTAGGCCCTTGTCAACTTAGCCACAAAATGCCTGCAAATCATTTTTAGCTCAAACCAGCTAAGCTGGTTGAGCTATTGTAATGGGACTGTCACTCTATCTATCTATCTATCTATC
>JAUOBX010394334.1:0-10662 GCA_032360705.1 Eupentacta quinquesemita
TGGCGACGTTTGCTTGGTCTCACATGGACAGATCACGTGTCGAATGATGAACTAAACACGAAGATAATAATAAATAATAACACGGCATTGACCACCCAGACTTTTCTCCTCCCTAATAGATACTTACAGCAGGTTTTACTGGAAAGTATATCATTAACTTGTTACTGGTAGGAAAAATGTATTCGAAAGATATTACCCAAGAAAATCCTGTAGGCTCACTATCGGGCGTTCATCATTCAAGGATTTCACGTTTAATTAATGAAAATGACATTAGCAGATCTTATTCCATATCACGTATTCATAATATAATAATTTATTGTATTCTATAGGGACAGTAAAACGAAACCAATGCATTATCACAGGGGAATATTTACGTTCACCATATGAATCATGTATGAAGAATCGGCGATCCGGAAAGCAGTTTCTCAAAAAAATATCTTATTACAGTTACAGCAGTTTGCGAAAAAAACGCGGTGATGTTATGTTCTAAAACATTATATGTTGTTACCACACAACATAGGATGCGGGTTCTGCTTCATGTATAAATGGAACGGGTTGGTCCAACTAGGTTAATACGCGCTGTATCTGTATGGGAGATTTTCATGAAACAAACTAGTAATAATTTCCGAATTATAATAAAAGTGGAATAAGAAACGGTTTGCATGCATGGTGCATCGGGTAGATGGAAGTTTAATATTTCATACAAATGCCGAGGCTTTATTTTTATTACTAGATTACGCCTGTGTCTGATGACGTATGGTTTCAACAATTATTTCATGGCACCTGACAAACTACAAAGAGACTACAGTTTTCATTTGTAACGAACAAATACTACCGAAAAAATCAGATGAAATTTAGCAATTATTGGAAGAAAAAAATCGGTAAGAGGATTTCCTTAAGATGAATTGATAAATGTAATGATAGACTATCACACCGAATGTTGAAATGCAGCCTTCCCAGGCGAAAAATGATTGGTCACTACCGTATAGTCATAATAAACGTGTCGCTTTGCTACAAACCTTCCCTATCCTTCACGTTGCACACGTCACAGTCACATTGAGTGCGTATATTTGACGCTCTAGCAAAGTAACATGAAATGCAGATTGCTGCAACTTTATGTCATGGATGGTTGCCGCCGCTACTAGTTCCCACTAAAGGTCGGATTCCATATGTGCGGATGCGGGATGCGGTATAAATTTTGAAATCGTTGTTTTGGGAAGAAGGATCAAGTTTTTGGACGGGTGAAGGCTGTAGGATGATGCGCAAACACATTACATTTGTAACAGCGAATAAATACAGTCGTTTGAATGCTCTACGAGGGAGATATTCCATATAACAACTTTGCGGTATGCGGCATTATTGCCGCATTGATACGCATTGTGGTTCTGCTTATACATCGCGCGTTCCATCTTTTCCGAAATAATTTTTGCCATGTTGGGATTCATTTTCATCTCTGTTATCCTAATTCAGCTTATTCGGGCACTTTCTATGTTCTCGTTCGCGTGGGAGCGGCGCATCCCGCATCCGCACATATGGAATCCGACCTTTAGTCTAACGTTACGCAAAATGCTATGATTTTATGAATCCACCCTTGAATGTTTGACAGATTTGAGATTTGTAGAAGTTTCCAAATTCTTCTTCAGAAAAAGGTGTGATTATCATGATAAATGTGCATAATCAGGCCTATATCTCAGTGATTATTGACAAGCGGAAATTAGGGTACCGGACGATACCCGCTCGGTGTGTAAGAAGTTGGCGAACTTTCAACCCCTCGGTTTGGCCAAAATGATTATAGTTTTGGTACTCAGGCGAGCACTTCAAGTCCAAGCAATTTTATGGGGCTTATGCGAGTGAAGTTAAGTGCAGCAAATATGGTCTCCATACGATACATCAATATAGGTCATAAATATATAGCCTAAATAACATCGTAAGGTTGTCAAATATTTACCAAGCCTGTGGGTATGGTGGCTGCGGTTGGCATCGGGCTGACATCACTATTGAGAAGCATAACGGTATTGATAGTACACTCAGGTTCTATAACGTACCGTGGTAATAACGAAGAATACATAATAGCACATACATCAGTAGTTTGTATTATATAGGCTATAAATGTGTTTAATTACAATGTTATTGCCCTTTCAGTAACAGATCGCAATATGTCAAGTTGACCTTACATTTCCTCCTAGACTTTGGACTTGGCTCGCAAAGCTGTATTCTCTGGAAATCAGATAGTACAATTAGACATTTGGACAGGGTATGTAACTGACGGATAACTAGGTGACCTGCAAGCGACCGAGTCTGTACTGCATAGGCCGACAATCACCTGCAAGACGATGGGTCAAGTATATATATTTTAGTTGACCTCTCGAGAAAACACAGTTGGACGAGAAATTAGGTCACAGTAAATTGACTGACTGATTAGTGTGGCTCATTAGTAGTGCCTGAACAGTCCTATCAGTAAAAGTGCCGTTTAGTGCAAACTGCGAGACCTTTCGACTCTTCGCAAATGAGTACCGGTTGCGATGTGATGCGCGTAACATACCGGTATAGCATTCTGCGATTTACGGTTGAATGAATGCCCATATGTCATATCATGTGTCTCGCTACGACAGTTCGAGTGCCATCCAAAGTTCTCTTCTTACGTCTGTGTTGACAAGTGCTCATCGCGGGTGGTTAAATATTAATTTCTTCGGTATCACTAATATAGGCTATATGTATAAATACAGGTACAGACTAATATGTTTGGCGTACAGTAGACCCCGCTGTAATCTGACGAATCAGAGTGAACATGAATTGATATTCTGTCTTCTGTCTTCTTCTAACAGCAACCTCTATAGATCCCAATCTCCCACGTGAACCGGCTAAGTTCAATTCGTATTTGACTAAGTTTAGAAAGTGCATGAATATGACTGTGACTTCAGTGATTTCAACAAGATCTCTAGTTGTTCAGGAACAAACATAGTCTACGTTCGAAAAGTCTCACACCAATTCGACGAAGAATGAAAAATTGGGTAACCTCAAAATGACGTAGCGAATAAAATATAGGCCAAAACAGGTTTCGCAAAGCATTCTTCATAGTCACGTGGAAAGACCTTTGTTATGGAGAGAATCAAAATACCTGCCTGTTCCTTGACAATGTTTGAGGAAAAAGAGGGGCGAGATTTTGCTGGGGCTTAGCATACCGTTCAAAAGTGCAGCGCATTGGGTCAAATCATGTGTCAAATAATCCAGTTAATTTCATTCAATCCCACAACGTGGTAACTGTTGCGGCATGCTACTTCCGTGGATTCTTTATTACTTGCAACAGGCGTGTGTGTGTCTGCGGGGGAATGTCAATCCCTGCATATGTGCGTGTTACGTTTAGTTGTAGATACGATAACCAGTGAACGGAAGAGTGCACAGATTTCATATTTGGTCTGTTGGCTGACCATGTGGAGTATATGATTACTATTTGTTCTGAGGCGCAGTTCAAGGTCATTTGGGGTCAATATACTTAGTTTGTAGGCTCGTCATATAGAGTACATACATGGTCCCTATTGTTTGGGGGTCCAAGGTCAAAGTCCGACAACCTCGTGAACATGATAACTTGTGAACGGAAAGGTGCAGATATGTCTTATATAGATATACTTGGTATGTGGGTTGGTCATATAGGATACATGATGATTCGAACTGTTTAGGGGTTAGGTCCAATGTCATCTGGGGTCAACAAAAGTAAGTATGACACCTTGGGAACACGATAACTAGTGAACGAAAAGATGCAGACATTTTATACTTGGTTCGTAGGTTGGCCATATGGAGTAAATTATCACTATTGTTATTTAGTCTGGTCCAAGGTCATCTAAAATCTACAGAGGTCAAAGTCCAATTACCATGTAAATATGATGAGTAGTGATCGGAGAAGTGCGGCGAATTCATATTTGGTATGTAGGTTGGTCATATAGAATACAGGATTTAAACTGTTTTGGGGTCAGGTCCAATGTCATCTGGGTTCAACAAAAGTAAAAGTCTGGAACCTTCTAAACACGATAACAAGTGAAGAAAAGATGCAGACATTTTATACTTGGTTTGTAGGTTGGCCATAAGGAGTAAATTATCAGTGTCGTTCTTTAGTCTGGTCCAAGGTCATCTAAAGTCAACAGGGGTCAAAGTCCAATTACCATGTAAATATGATAAGTAGTGATCGAAAAGGTTCGGCGACTTTATATTTGGTATGTAGGTTGGCGATATCGAATATGAATGATCCATATTGTTTTAGGATCTGGTCTGAAGCCGTATGGGATAAACAGGGGTCAAAGTATCGAAACCTGGTAAACACGATAAATAGTAAACGAAAAGGTGAAGGGATTCACTTAGTTTGTAGGTTCGCCATATGGATGGTCACTATTGTTGTTTGGTCTGGCCCAAGGTCATCGTAATTGTGGAAGTTCAACGAACAAGGTAAGGAATCACTACGCAACGTTGAGTTATTTTTCTGACGTATACTTCTCCTATCTATGATGATGCGAGGTAGTCAGGTAGTGGAGAATAATCTCGTGGCCCGACCCACAACCTGCCTATTACCAGCCTGAAGCTTACACAGAACAGACGGAGTTGATGGTGGTTCGTCTCACAGTATTCAATAAAATCTGAGTCGTCAATTTGTTCACGGTAACCTACATCCCAGCGATCGATACTGTTCGGCATCGAATACGGTATATCGTTACTATGTTAATGCAAAATCTGCCCGATATACCGTGGGAGGATTGTTTTTGCAAAGGATCCGTCCATTATAACAGATGCGTCGATTATCGAATGGGTTTTGTTGAGACGATTCCACATCTTCAATCCAATTTCCAAATTGCCTAATACTCGGGAAATGCTTCAGTCGACCGATACGATAGGCCTACCCCATTATGCCATGGGCATATGCTAAGCATACTCAAATAACACTCTTCGCTGCGTTCCGTGTGCCATTCCGGTCAAATGTTTGAATTTTTGATGAACAAGATTTGAAACTTTAATTTCCAAATTGAAGAGGTGGTGATGCATGCAGCTGTGTGTGTCGGGGGCCCGTCTATTCCCGCCAAACAGTCATACCAGACCTGACAAGCTGAAACTTGATTAGGGTTCTGTAGTCTTACTAGCCTGTATTTCAGGTACTGCATTATTCATCCAGTCAAATGATAGGTCATGCGAGAGACGAAAACTGCAACGACCCCTGGAAGATGCCTATATGATATACGCTATAATTAGATATATTAATGCATGCATTGATCCGTCAGATGCTACGGATACAAAATGCCGTCGAACTGCTAAAGGCTCATCGAGTAACCGTGACAGTGTTGATCGTCGACTAGTGCACATGTCATATTAAGACAGGGGTGTTGCAATTCCCAACTTGCTCTCGAGACCCCATGTTTCGTCCCTATCGAAACGGACGGCCGGTAATGATCTGACCACTTCCTCAAATTCACGGGGAAGCAGACGTTTGGAAGCTTAACCGTGGTAACTGCGTACAGCCGACTGACAAAACAACGTAACCTGGAGGACAAGGCCTCACCAATCGTAACTACTAGTACAGTTACCATCTGGGGGAACGCTCGGTAGTGAGTGCAGAAAACGAACTCTGAACTGTAACATGCTCATCATCACTGATACCTCTCGGCCACCACCCTGATAGATGTGACAAACCTTAATAAGCCTATTCACGGTTGCATTTTACGTGGTATGCTAATGATCCATGTCGAAGGTCACTTGGGAGCGCGCGGGGACCGGAATGTACGGACAGTGTACAGAGCAATGGAGATATCGTTCATTTGATGGTAGGGCAACCTCTTCCTGGGGAAAATATCAATCCTTTCTCTACAAAACATCACTCATATTTCCCCCATACTTAAGAGCACTAACATCGTCGAATATTGGGTAGAATAACATCATTTCCCACGAGTTACGGTATGGACTTACGGCAGTTTAGAGATGGGGAATCGTCTAAGATCCCCCGTCGAATATTGTACGCTGCCGTTTGCATGACATCACGGCAAAATCCATTCCAATGGTTGATTTTGCGAATTTTGTATAAATGAAGAGAGTGAACACAATTGTAATTAGTATTCGCTCGTCCCGCATGGTCATTATATATTTATTTAGGAGGCAGAGTTGTCTCGCATCACCTGCGTGAATAGTGGATGGGTCTGTTAGCCTAACAATCGTCCCACACTACATCGGAACGAATTTCACACTGACTTATCATAGTGACGGTATTATAACCGTTTCGATACCGGCCAATGTACATCGCTGGGTACGATGTCACGTGAACAGAATGGAGACTCAGATTCCGTGACGTCATCAATTCATATTTTGGGACGAAACACCATCTTTAAATGACATTGGTTGATTAGATGCCCAGGTTGGAAGGGGAGAATACATTTATAGCTTAGGCCTACACTTGCAATTTTGTCCCGGGTTGAGCATACAATCGCGTGACTCGATAGCTCGTATCTGATAGGTTGCTCACTCGTGAATCACGTCTCATATATGCCAATGTAGTGACGAAGCACGTGACCGAGGCAAAATAGCGTCTACTAGAAATGCAAGAAATTTTGTTGCCATGGATGTGATAACGTTTCTCTTAGTTCGGGATGGGATTTTAAGAGACGTTCAGACAAATAAATTTCAGGCATCTACATTGCTAGCAATTATTTGGTAACAGTGAATTGAAACAATATTATTAGCGGGTATAATGACGCAATCCTGTAGGCATCGACAATTTTGGGAACTGGTCTGATTTTGGATGAAGTTGTGAGCATGGAAATAAAATTTCACATTTCCACCAGTGTAATTACTATTAATGAATCGATGGATAGGGGAACGATGATACGTAGGTCCACAATATGAACTTGCATAAGACACGTGGCACACTAATAGGTCAGATGCCAGAATTTGCAAATAGGCATATAATCGTTGCAGAAACAAAACAATTGGTATTACACGTGCACTATATCGGTACACCTATATAACAGGGTTTAGCAGGTTATACCAGGTTTTAACAGGTTATGACAGGTTATGCTCAAATCTGAGCTGGAATCGTTGTCCAAATATCACTGATGGGTAACGTGGTAATCCATCAGTGCTTCCTTTCACGGAATCTTTACCGGAAATAAGGACGAATAGTTTGTATGCATATATCAGTCTATAGAATAAGACAATTTCATCGATTTGCAAAAAGGTTGATCTAGTGTCCTCTCAACCCCGCGAGACCCGCTCATCAGCGTAACAGAAATGTCAATGGAGGAAATCAGATGATTATATCGGGATGATTGGGGGAGGCCAACGGCATGGGAAGTGATCGGTATCTCGTCGGATTCGACCGATAGATGTCACACCTAAATGATAATGAGCGATCAGATCGGAAACGAATCCGTCAGATGACGTCGTCCTATGTATTATAGGAGCAGCCGGCGGACATGCTGACATGTCAGGATAAAGAAGGTGGATGAGATGTTGGGATCTGACATTGTTACAAATTATGAAATTTTTCCACTGATATTGCTAAGCGGTATTATGCCTTCACCAGTTGTGAGAGAGAGGATTCTTTTCCCTTTCAAGTATGCATGTACGATGTACTATTATTACCCACAGCACGAAGTCAACGAGAAAGAGTCTCATTCCAGAGATCAAATCTTCGCATGCCGAACATAATACACACTGAAATATGATATCGTTATGTGGGCCTCTTTACAGTCTCATATTCAAAGTTTACTTCACAGGCTACTAACATTTCTGCAGCGGACCGGTGCATAACGGTATTATGGACGAAATTCGTCTAGGTGTTTTGCCTTATGTTGTTCATGCCAGGCAGAGGATGTCAGTCAAGCTGTGGCATATTTCCAGGTTACAATGCCTGTGAGAATGTGGCGATTGCTTACAAGTTGATCATCCGATAGTTGATCACACCCGTGTTTTGTCGCGATTGCAGCAGATTTCACGCACTGCGTACACTCACGCTGGCACTTACATTGACATGGGGGTTTAGCTCCCGTCTGTCTCTACTCAAATTCATTCATGGCAATAACCATTGTTGGTCGTTGAGCTGTCAGACATGCCACTAACATTAGCAGGGGCTGAGCTGCTCTGATAATATTATCTACACACCTAATGCTGAGCAACTGGGATGCGGTGTGAGGAGCTGGCCCAATAATTCAACGTTGATTTCTGTTAGGAAATTGACACTGGCTGACTGAAATGACTGCCTCGAAGATGAACACTATTTATCGATTGCTGCGAGGAATCGACTGATTTGGCTTGGGGGGTCCTCCCAGGATAAATGCACCCATGAACCCGCGTAGGTGTGTGCGACTCAAAGGCCCGTCCACACTGCACGCGATTCATCGCGACGCGATTTTTTTATTTATCGCGCGATAAATTGTGTCCACACGACACGGGCCTTCAGTTGCGTGTTTAACATGACCTAACATGACTCAGTCATCAGTGTAGTGTACGTTTCTATAACTCTTACTGAGAGAGCTGCCAGTTCTATATGATTCATACTTGGTATCATAATGTATCAACTGCATGACATGTATAATGTATTGTTGTCTGCTCAAATAATTGATATTATGTATTTGACTTTTCTATGGGAGTACGGAAAACCGTTATCTTGGTCAATTTCGAATTGTGAATACGAAGAATTCCACCCTATTTATTGGATAAATCTTATCATGCTTGGTATGTAGGTTCGCGATAATAAGTGCACGATCCCTGTATATCAATCCGGATTGTCTATAAACCACGCAAATGAAGAGCGTCGCCCCACTGGGATCATTGCCTCCAATCAGTATAAACTAATTACCCTATCATCGAAAACACACAGGCTACATTGACGGACGACCTACTACTACATTTTCACCGGCCTAGCTTGTACTTAGTGTCATTCCAAATAAAAACAGTAGAAATATAAATAATTGCGCCACCACATTTGCGTCACAGAGGAATCGGAAATTTAGGTACCGTAACATCAAATTAGGTTCAGTCGTACTGATTAGATTGCCGTGGATCGTTGACCTAAATTTATGGCGACCTTGGTCGCCCCCCACGTAGTTTCGTCGACGTGATGTTATAATATCTCCAATGGCAAACAGAATGACTCTTCGAACGAATAAGGTAAGATATATGATATCGAACAACAGGAGTACATTGGACTACGAGCAGGAAAGCGATATGAACGCTAAAGAACGCAAGCCAAAGCATATAATATATTCAAATATTGTGTGTGAGTTACACATATTGTGAGGATGAACCCTACTGTTTCTTGGTAAAATGTGAAGGTCATACGAGGTCACTGAAAACAATATATTGACAGCGGAACATTTCAGATGTAATAGCATATTTTATTCGTATGTGTTGAATGCGTCTGGTTTCTCTTTTCAGCTTCATTTGACCTGCTGACCTTGTGATTTAATAAAGTTGAGGCAAACCACACAGTCGTCACTTCTACCTACTACGAGTCTACGATACACCTATCGGATGCTTTCCCATGTTATCAACCTACAACACTGAGATGTAAATAGCCTTGATGTTTGAAGTTAAGAGAGTGGGTATACAGGGGTCGGGGTCGGTAGGAGTAAACCTTCAATAATACCCCCCACCCCGCCCCTCTCACAATCGGTGAAGTATTGCAATTCAGAGGCTCCATAATATTCCATGGGAGAGAGCTAAAATCTAGTTTTAACAGTTCAAAAATGGCCACTGCGTGGAACGCAATTCACTAGGCAAGTATCAATTCATTTCAGATGGAGTTGCGAACATGGGATTTAAATACATAATATTTTCCGGAATTAAACGCCTATAACAAAACTCCAGTTATCACGAACCTAATGTATTTGATACGAAACAGAATGTGGTATTCATTTTCGTATTTAGTAGGGGTCGTCGAGATTCATTGAATCATTGACATCTTTCCACTACATAGACACATACATTCAACAGTCTTCGATGCTTCTCAGTAAACTGTCCTATCACTTTCGATCATTCGCCGGAATGTCGATTGTTCCATTTCAGATCGGAAAATCAACATCCGTTAAGCATCGACGTAAGGAGACAATAATGTGCCCATCTGGAAAAGGGGTCATTATCGCCCCCGGTAACATAAACATAGTGGCCCACCACCCGACCCATCCCAATCAGGACTAAGATGCTCTCGGTTTGGCTAATCGATATTATCGAAGCTGATAGAAGCCCTTACCAGCTGCGACATTACGCCTGTTTTATTTTATGTCTACTGTCTACAGGAAAAGAGGAATTTCAAGAACGAATGAGGCCCCGCGTCAGAAGGTTGAGTGTCTCGAAGCTGCTCCTGGATATCCAAAATTATGCTCTTAGAAAATTGAATCGGGCGAAACGTATAGGGACTCAGTAATGCGTCCGGTTCCTTCTAATTCGATGAGAATACGCTAATTCGTAACACTTCCTAACTGATCAGACAATGTCATCCGATGCCGTGACCGGACAATTGGCACCCGGACAATTGGCACCCGGACAATTGGCACTCAGCAAAATTGCTTTTTAGTGTCAGAATTAGGGTTAGGGTTTAATGTTAGAGTCAAGTTTTGGGTGGCAATTGTCCGGGTGGGAGTTGTCCGCCAACCTCAGCAACAGCCCTCATCGGGGGCGTGGGGCTATTACCCT
>JAUOBX010394445.1:0-10661 GCA_032360705.1 Eupentacta quinquesemita
GAAAAATAGCTTCCACCCTCCTCCTGAGCGAAAAGTGCATTTTAAAGGCCTCTTAATGCAAAATGGTACGATGTGTGGACCCAAAATCACCAAAAGTCACAGGTCTTCCTACTGGGTTCGCAGTAGGCTATGTCTCAGCGTTCCCTCTCAGCAGCCTCTGCTAATGCGGCCTCCTGCATGGATTCGTGCAACATGACTGAAAATCTTAATCTTCTAATTGCGATGATAAATGACCAATGTACTCTGTTGGTCTTGTTGTGGAGGTCATTGTTTGAGAGCCAATTATTATCGGTCCATCTAATGCTGCGGACGTCACGGAGTAGTCTTCTTGATAAAGTGTCAATTTTGCGATCAAGGTCCTTCGTTATTCCCCACAATTCACAATTGTATAGAAAATAGTTTCTATTAGAGCCTCGAAGATCCCGAGTTTGATGGTTTTGCTTATTTTTCCGCTCCAGGAAATAGTTGACGAAGTATCGAAAACATCATTGGGTATGCGGTTTTTGTAAGTTATTAACTAATTTAGTCCCCAATAATTGAACGAGCTTCTTACATATTCAACACCAAGTCTATGGTAAATATATCTGTTAAATTAGTGATACGAACGAGAGGAGGGGCGATACACTGGTAATAAAAAAGACGATAATGAAGTATAAAATAATTCAACTATTGATATTGATAACATCGCCCTCTGACGTTCAGTTTTCAAACTTGTCGCTGTTCCCAGGTTGTTTCTATCGTAGGGGTACTGTCTGGCGTCTGGTAGCAACTGGCGAAAAAACGACGGTGTCGTTTGCCTGACGTCACAGGAACGCATCGGTGCAATTCTATAACGATTCGTCACTATATAATATTTCACGGCTGAAATTCTGATGGTTGGACGAAAATATTTGCTGTAGTTTCATGCGAACGGAATAACCCATTAACAATAACACGAAGAAGGAATCGGTTTGATTTTGAAACTCTAAATTCCAATTTTCAGGCTTATGATATAAACTTGTTGATCTGTGATGAAATCGACAATGCCTCACACCCCATCGTATTCAACGAATGCGATATAGCAAGTGTAATGTTGTTTTTTGCTACCATAAGATATGCACCTCTGTAGATACATGTACATGGTTGTTCGTAACACCGCTTGTTATTTGTCTTTACTAACTCTATTTATATCGCACTGCCGAAGGTCGCAGATAATTTAGAGTTCAATGTCAAACTGCCAATTAGTGGAAGGAGCAGGCGTATGCATCCTTTCTCGTCGAGCACACTCAGCTCCGATGATTATTCAAGCGTTAGCTAGATCGAATTAGCTCGGTCGGTAAAGCTCCGGAATAATGTTCGGATGGTTCGAATCCGCCTATGACCGACTGGCTTTTCATGTTTCTCCTTGGGCTTTATTAGTCATTACCCTACCTAGGTGGTATGGTATTGGGAACTTGTAACGAAACTTGATGAAATTTGTTCTGAATATGGCTGCAACGTCTCCTCTGGGATGGTTGGAATATTTTTCCATGTTATCGAGTGATATATATATATATATATAAATAAAATCATTCGAATCCAACATCCACGAAATTGCATTCGTCCGTCCCGCAAGGACCCAGTTGATGCTTCCGAAAAAAACAAATATCCTAATGAATTGAACTTGCCAAACCGAAATGTTACAATAGCATTTGTGGCTATGACAGCTACCAACAGTCAAGAAATCTAGAATGACAATCTCACCAGCATGGTTCAAACTAAGACAATGTCTGGGTGAACGCTACCGTACATCCGCTGGTTTGAAAAATAGCATGGAACGATACTTAATGCGCATGCTCCATTGTTCCCTAAAGGTTCCGGGTACCCGGTGTTCATTCGGATTCATGGTGGGAGTTTCAAATGTGGCGAAGCTTCCAGCGGTTCCTACGACGGTCGTCCTCTTGTTGGAGTACACGGAGTCGTATAAGTAACTATATATTACTGCCTGAATGCGTTCGGGTTCCTTACTACTGGTACAATACTGTTGTTGTCTTGCACACAGGCTCCTTGTTTTTTTCTTTTCTATAGGGATCCGGGTATCCGGTGTTCGTTCGGATCCACGGTGGAGGTTTCACTTCGGGTGATGCTATAGGCGGCTCCTACGACGGGCGTCCTATTGTTGGAGTACACGGGGTCGTATTTGTTACTCTACACTACCGCCTGAATGCGTTCGGGTTCCTCACTACTGGTAAAAAGCAATAGTCTTCCTGTAGGTAGCACACCGGTTATAATTCTCTGATTGAATTACACATTAAATTAGGTCCGTTTCCAGCCGTCCTGAGCCCTCCAGAAGTTCGCGACGGGTAACAGCTATACACTGCTGCGAAGTTGAGAGTTTACCCCTTCACCCTGTCAGCGTTTCGATACCTGATGACCGATTAGATTTTGAGCTAGAAAGGGGTTTATTTTTAGGTGGGTGCTGTCAGTATACTCCGCAACGTCCTACTCAGTCCAGGAGCCCTGGAAACAGGGAAAGAGCCCCAAATAGGCTGAAATCATCAGCAAATGTAATTTCAACAATGCTCTTCCAGATGGCGTGAAAAGTTACACAACTGTACCCTAAAAAAAGATGAGGACCTATTTTCTAAGAGTACAATTCTGTCGGAGGAACATCAGGGTTAATACTGGTGTGCTACCTTTAGATAATTGACTATAATAAATTACATATTTGGAATTGAATAATTATACAGGATAGTTCTCGTGAGCCGCTCATTCCTTCTTTTCAACTATTACCAAAAACCAATTCAGACACTGTCACCTATACGCAACGTTTGGTGTAGACAAACATATGTGCTTCAATATAAAGGCTAATATGGAATGAGTAAGAGGATTGTACAAGTGATACAGTGACGCTCAGCATGTAACATGTCACGAGTTCTATTCTAAAACTGAACACGGAGCGTGTTTTCCAGTGATAGTTGTACTCACTGTAGTGATGGGCGAGGTCTTGGCCTCCAGGTTTTGATGAAGTACAGTGGACCAACCTTGCTAACTATGGGGTTGTTCTGGGATAGTTATTATGTCTTGCCGGTCAGCTGCGAGCAGTTATCGTAGTTTGGATTGAACATCTTCCATGGTTCTCATGGTTTAAAAAAATTGCAAACTTCGGATTCGGACAGTTGCGGAGGTAAATTTTCAGAGCGTGGTTGCTCATTTGGTTGGAGCGTCGACCTCGTGTCCCAGGAATTGTGGAATTCAACGTTGGACAAGAAACTCCATCCATTTGCTCCACGACACCCAGATGTAGATGTGAACGTCTTACGAGGTAACTGGCTTAGTGTTGCCCTGTTTGTGGCTGCGGTGAAGCCCCCGTGGCTCGAGAAAGTGCAAATCCGTTCAATGTGCCGGAGATGAGCACTGGTAGTGGGTGCTTGAAAAGAAGAGAAGAGAAGAACTCTTCTTGAAAGAAGAGTAGAGATCATTTCTGCCCACAGGTATCGTTTTCTTACAGCTGTACGGCAGTGATAATGCGTTTCATAAAAACTAAAAATTGAAACAGTGGAAGCAGGTCGAAATTGCCTACATCCACGATCAAGATGGCAATGCTTCATTCGTGAGCTTTGAGTGACTGTCTGAATCTGTAGTATTGAAGGTGGAGCATAATAACCCTTCGTCAACCAGGTGCCCAAATCTTATGGGCCTCGTTCGCAGACTCTGGTACACACAGCGCGTCGACCCTCAAGCTGAGACCGCGGCGCGAAATACGTGCCAGCTGATCGACCAACGCGAATGTGACGTCACCAGGTAGCACACCAGTATTAATCCTCTAATTGACTTACACGCTAAATTGGGTCTGTTCCCAGCTGCCTTGAGCCTTCCAGAAGTTCGCAACGGGTAACAGCTATACACCGCTGCGAAGCTGAGAGTTTACTCTTTCACCCTGTCAGCAATTTATTACACGATGGCCGATTAGATCTTGAGCTAGAAGGAGGTTTATTTTTGGGTGGGTGCTGTCAACAGCATATTCCTCACAAAATACTCCGCAACGTCCTACTTCAATCCAGGAACCCTAAAAACAGGTAGCATAGCCCCAAACAGGCTGAAATTATCAGCAAATGTAATTTCAAGAATGATCTTCCAGATGGGGTGAAAAGTTACCCATCACACAAAGCCACAGCATGTACCCTAAAAAGTTTCTAGGACCTATTTTTGGAGGAGTACAATTCTGTCGGAGGAACATCGGGGCTAATACTGGTGTGCTACCACCAGCTGCCACAGGTGAAAGATTCCCGAGAGATGTGCTGATGACATGAGGTAGTTTTTGCCGATTCAAGCACGTGCGTGAACTGGTACGTGGGTCGTGTGTGAGCAGAATGAGGATCAATATAACATTGTTTAGTCGAATGTACACACATCACACTTCACTGAATATTCTCTTCCGTTTCTCGATAACAGGTGAGACAGGATTCGTCGGTAACTACGGACTCTGGGATCAGAATATGGCGCTGAGATGGATCAAGGAAAATATCGCAAGTAGGTTTCACAAATTTAATTATTTTCATTCTGCAACGATGAACAGATGATGAAGAACCAGTTCTAGCTTCACATTATTCCCGTATCCAGGGATTTATCGGTGTATATGACTCAGAAGAAGTTTTAAAGAAGAATTATGGTTCCTCGATCGAGAAAAATTGATTTATCGATCAAAATCCTGGTAATCACCGTGAGTCTGAGCCACAGAACGCGCGAACTATAGTAACATCACAGGTTAGATTTAGCCATGGGTACTATGGTCCGACAACACTGCGGATGGGATTCGAAGGTCCAGAGCTCTATTGACTGAGCTATGTCTGAGAAAACCCACCTCCCTTCGATGAAATTCAGCAATCATGAGGTTTTGGCCCTCGAGGGTTCGAGCTCTGTACATTGAAAGTGTCGTCTACGTTCTCTGAGGTACAGTAAAGTTTCTGTTATCTCTCAACCATGGACGTGAATTTGTGCATTAGCTTGAGCGAAGCTGGCCCCTGGACTGCTAGCTTGAAGACAACATTCCGCACTGGAAGGAACATTAAAACTACTGATGAATGCTGTTTTGTTACTTTCGCACAGATTTCGGTGGAGACCCAGCACAAATCACCATAATGGGATTGAGCGCCGGAGGTGCAAGTGTTGGATTTCATCTTATCGCTGAGGACAGTTGGGATTATTTTGATAAGGGCGTTTTAGTTGTAAGTATCTTGATTAGGGTTGCATACATCTTGGTTTGACGTTTTTGGCTTATTGAATGGAATATTGGTGATTAACGAGAACACAACGATGTGGTTTAAGCATAGGCATATCCTACGTTCAAATTGGATATGTATGTTGCAATCATATAGGCCTAAGAGCACCATTGTTTTGGCATTGAATGTAAGCCAAGGTAAGCATGACTCATGGGAAGACAAATTGTCAAGAAACTGATAAGCACGATATCTGAAGAATGTCCAAGTAAGGTAAATTGGCTGCAGATATGGGGAAAATAAACTCCATTGTTTCTGGCATCGAGCCGTGGTCATTATTGCCAGAGTATGGGAACAACTTCAGAAATCATGATAACACGATATCTGAGAAAGACATAAAGACAGATGACGGTTGAAGCTGATACTTTTCTCAGCGCAGTCTGTTGGCAGCAGTGGCAAACAGGTGCGGCATGTCCTTCTCGTAGTCGGATCAGTTTTCTCCTCTGACGTCCACGTCTAGTCGGCAGTCCCCATACAGTACCCCGAAGTGTATGGGGGAAAGATGTCATGCCTTGTGAAGTGGTTGAATCCCGCAACTTTCCGTCGTTCAATGGTTGACAGGAGGGTTTCATACGAGCCTAACACGGGAGGGCGTCTGGGATCAGGATATACCGCGAATGTTTCGATCACACGTTGTTTTGCTCAGTCGATGCTGAGTGCATTTCTGACACATTCCGACATTGTTTTTGGAGATTCCATAGAAATGCTATCATAATAAGTATTATGAGGCAATGAGAACGCATAGCCCAAGAACTAAAAATGTGTTTTTTTCAGAGTGGCAACATGGTGTCACCATGGGGGCTGGAGATGGACATCCAAAAGGCGAGTGATGACGCGTACCTCGTCGGGCGTCTGGCGGGATGTGGTGATGCCATCACCGGACTGGAACTGAGGAGCTGCCTACGCCAAGTGAGCGCTCAAGAACTGATCATCGCAGCCAATGCGGTAAGTATTGAACAATACATTTTTAGCTACGGCTGGGTAGCTCAAGCAGTCATCGTGTCCGTTCATCACGTTCGCGAATAACTTCGGAACCGTATATGCGATTCAAAAATATCGGATGTTTTGAAAGTGGGCGTCGCTGCATCGCTCAGAAGGCGGCGATCTTGGATTCTGATGAAACTGATTTCATTGCAGATCCACGCGTTTCGGAACCTGGCGATCGTTTTGAGACCAAATTTAATTTTCGCACCATTATGACCCCACCCGGCAGCCATCCTGAATATTTCGACGCAACAATTTTTTTCGCAAATTTGCGCGTTTCGGAACGTGGCGATCGTTTCGAGACCAACTTTAATTTTTGCACCATACGACCCCACCCGCCGGCTATTTTAATTATTTCGACGCAACTGATTTTATGGCAGATTTACGTAGTTCGGAACGTGGCGATCGTTTTGGGACCAACTTTCATTTTCGCAACATACGACCCCACCGGGAGGCCATTTCGAATTTGTCTGCGAAACTAATGTTATCGCAGATTTACGCGTTCCGGAACGTCGTAATCGTTTTGAGACCAACTTTCATTTTCGCATCGTACGACCCCACCAGGCGGCCGGCCATCTTTAATATTTCGATGCAACTAATTGTATCACCGATTTACGCGTTTCGGAACGTGGCGATCGATCTGAGACCAACTTTCATTTCCGCACCAGACGACTCCACCCGGCAACCATTTTGAAATTCATCCAGGCAATTCGAACCCACCGTGACATACGGTATTTAGCTGCAGCTATATACCAAGACGTTTATGATTGCGCTCAATTCCATAAACCGTCGTTGGTTTCCTTCAATCAGATTGGCTAAATGGGCTGCATATCTTCTTCTCAGCCTCTACGATGGCGTCATCATTGGTATTGAATGCAATAAATATACCCTGGTAATTCGTATTTTTCCCTTATATGAACGTGGTTATATGTTAACTTTTTACTGACCTACCGGTACGTCCGATTCATTTTGAACATACTGAGTCTTAGGACCCTTTGGTTTTATGTGTGAGGCGACTTCGTTGGACGGAAGACCTTGCATTGTGTGGATGTCGATATCAACTCTGCCGTCACCAACCTGGGCGTAATTTTCGAGTAATATATACAAGGTAAAATAAACTCAATGCGTGCCCAATTTACTGCTTACGTTCCCTAGGCCCTCCTGACGACCACCAATGTCATCCCGCTGGTTCCTACTATCGACGGGGATTTAATAACGGACGATCCAAGGATCCTCCTTCAGGAGCAGAAGTTCAAGAAGTGTGACATCATCGCTGGGAATACCAAGGACGATGGCTCATTGGTCGCCATGCGGGCGTACCCAGGTCAACTCCCCAGCGATGACCCTACCTCTGATTACGCCTCCTTCCTTGACAAGATCGCGCGCTTCACGTACACCTACACCAACGACATCATCGTTAACTCGATCGCGCAGCAGTACGTCGACTGGGAAGACTTCGACAACGAGACGACCAACTACTTCTACAAGTACGTCGAACTGATCACAGATGAGGCGTTCCATTGCACCAGCGAGCACACCGCACGTGCGTACGCAATGAGCGGTAACAAGGTCTACCGGTACTACTATAACTACCTACGACCTGGGGCGCAGCAGTTCCCGTCCTGGTACGGTGTGGGCCACGGAAATGACCTCAGGTATATGTTCGCAAACTTCATGAACCCGAGGGTCGGGGGAGTGTATACAGATGCCGAGAAGCAGTTTTCGCTGGATATGATGCGCTACTATGCCAACTTCGCTAAAAATGGGTGAGTAAATGTTGATATACTGAAACAATCTTACAAGTTCTTTGTTTCCATTCACAATAACTAGGAACATGCAGCATTCTCATGTCTGGCTTGACACACTGAGCAGACAAAGCCAAGTTCGTGCAACACGAGATCTCAGCTTCAGATATCCACTGGATGCTCATTAGCGGCGTGTGCTTCTTTCCGTATACTTTACTATATGTACGGGCGGGATCTTGGAGGGATTCACAAGTGATAGAGACAACGCATTATCATTTCTCTAACTTGCCCTTCGTAGATCGATGAGCCCGTGTATTGGGTGATAATGTGGACGTAGGTCTGTTGTCTTCTTCGACAGTGCCATTGTGATTTATTGTCACGTGAGCATGCATTCAGTAGACAATGAAAGGAAATCCCTGGTTAAGGTCATGGGGCGATCACACTATCAAGGCGAAGGAAACGAGCCTAGTTGAGTATGCCTCTAGATTATAGTGTTGCTATGTTCTAGTGAAAATGGACTCGCATGTTGAGCTATGTCGGTGATTGAATCCCTATAGGACCGTTTCGGAGGTGGGATCTATACGGTTAAAGAGTTTTATGTATGAACAGGCAATAAACAAAATCCTTCCGCCGAATGTTTTTTATTTGCTTTGCGGCAGTTGGCCTGAGTAGCACCTATCTATTGCTGCGTTCTTCCCAAGTCGTTATCAGGTAGAGCAAACACAGACCGAACGGGGTTCCAGCTGTTGTGTGGTGTAGTGATGACCGCACTCGATTTTTGTCCGCTCTACCAGGTATATACGGTATATACGAGATCGGAAGAACGCAGCATGTATCTCTGCGATCCGATTACAGCATATTCTTACACTTCCCTTAACTTTGTCCCACGCGAATCCGACTTCATTTGGGGTATGCTGAATCCGTATGGATAGATTCCTGGCTGAAGTATTTTGTTACAGTTTACTTGCCAGACACGGTTACCTAGGCTATCCCATACAAGCCGGCGAGGGCATACCTCTTACACTCTTGTCAGCTGCGAACCCTCGCCAGGTCACGGACCAAGGCAGTCCATCTGTAGCGTGACTTCAATGCGAAGGAGGTTGTCATTACACGCATACGGCAACATACAAATCGACTTCCACTCAATGTGAGCGATTGGGATAGAGCACCTTGCTTAAGGGCACAACGCAGACTCGAACCTTTCAATTGTGACGTACTGGCAAACGATCCTGACCACCGCGTCTGACCTGGTGGGTCTGCGCCAAAAGGCGGTCATTCACGAGGATGGTAGTTAGTGCGTCAGTCACGGGCCTGGTTGCTTAACCGGAGGAGGGCACATAATTGGGCTCGGTCAATTGATCCGGGCAGGTGTCTTCCAGGCATAAAGTGACAATTTCCTCGATAATAGTGATATATCCGAATCGTCATCACTGCCGCACAGCTGCATAGAGGCGATCAACAGATATGACCCTGATCATTGGTAAACATTAAACCCCACTGTATCAGTGCTCATCCCTGGATGTTGGCACCTAACACACTGGAGAGATATACCACGTATCCGTGCGACCGTGCCTCATACCGCGCAACACTTACGAGATACCGCGCAAGGTGTCCATCCACACCTGGGTGTAGTGATTTTATCGAGATCATGTACCTTGCCGAAGGTCACAACGTGGACTCGTACCCACAACCTCTAGATCAGGAGCTCGACACCCGAACCAACTTGGCCACCACGCCCTCTGTTCCGCAAATAATCGTTACAACGGGGATTGTTTGATGCCGGTTGCTCTGTTTACCATTGCTGTAATAGGGCACTGCCTATTACTAATTCAAAGTATCCCACCCAAGATAAGAATCAGCCATCAACCGATTAGGAACGTCGAAGCATCCATTAAACTACCCATGTAATCTAAATTCATCGCAGTGGAATTACCAATTAGCCCAGCATTCACCCAATGGCTGCAGCTGGTGTCGAGCTAAATACGACCATATATTAGTATATACGTCGTGAACTCTCTTCAGTTATTCATACGGTATTTCTCTCCAGCGTCTACCCCCTACTGGATTCTTCTCATCGTCTCTTCTTTTCCGTCAAGATGGCCGAGTATCTAACTCTTGCGTGCCTTGTCTTAGCAGCGTCCTCGCTACACCTAGCAGCGGGACAAGAGATTACGTCCGTCACAGTGACCACCCAGATGGGTGAGATCCTAGGCGAACGGACACCCTACGCGTACGACGATGAGTTTGTATCCGTTAACACGAGTGTTGACATATTCAGGGGGATCCCATACGCGAAGCCACCGGTGGACGATCTTCGATTCGCTAAACCGGAGGAAATGGATCCCTGGGGCTCGGAGACGTATGACGCCACGTACTTCAGGGATATATGTTGGCAGGTTCTGGAGAGTAACTTTACGGGAGAGGGGCAGAGCGAGGATTGTCTGCATCTGAATATCTACTCTCCGAGTGTCGAGGTATGGTATGACGCATACAAAATAGCTACAGTAGGTGGAGTCTGATCTATCCGACATGCTCAGTGATTATCCTCCGGAACGGAACACGATCATTCGCTAGGTTCATTGCTCTCTCAAAATCGTTTATGTTGACGTTCTTGAGATGCGACGTTATTTCTCCAAGCACGATAGTATGTCTCAGTGCTTCCCTTACAGCAGCCTCTGCTAATGCGGCCTCCTGG
>JAUOBX010394556.1:0-10661 GCA_032360705.1 Eupentacta quinquesemita
ATCTTCTGTGTTCATTTCGTTTTCTTTCTGTATGTCTTTGTTTTCGTTTTTAGGTCTTTGTTTTCGTTTTTAGGTCTTTGTTTTCGTTTTTAGGTCTGGTAAGGCTCTTAGATGCGTTTGCACTAAGCGCTCCATTAAGTCCTCATTATTACTATATTACAAGGTTAAGGTATATAATTAGCTGACAGCGCCAGGGGGTAACCACAAGCCTGACTTTTTGACCTCCAGTCAATGAACCTGTACTGGCAACAAGATGTTGCACTCCAAACTTGTAGAAAAGTAACGAATCACACTAATACTGTCCAGAATCGAATTGTAGGCTTGTTTTAACCCCCACAATTATATTTTCCCTGAGAAATAGGATTTACTTTGTTGGATCCATCCATTAACATATATTGCTGCCCGATGACTCACCGAGTGATCAACCGAGAATAGCAGTGAACATTGGGAGTGAAATGACGTCTGATTATGGCTGTACTAATCGAATTGAAATCTTGAAAGTACGAATTAGCACCGAACATGGCCATCAACGAACATTCCGTCGATAATAGTTACGATAGTGTAGGAATTTGAAGGGAAAATCTGTCAACCCCATTCAACCAATGCCATCAAAACCAAAACATTCCTGATGGCCGTGGACTGGTGGTGGAGTCCCCAATGTCCCGTGTGCCTAACAATGTTGACATGTTTTACGGCCATCAGGAATTAGAAGTAACAATCTTTCAATCTTCCAACAGTAAGATTGAAGCGCTTTTCTGATGATGTTCACCACCCAGCCGTCACAGACACACACACATACAAACACATACATAGAACATGACTACATATATTCCTTGGACTTCGTCGAGAAAAAAAAAAGAGGTGATATATCACACGCAGTTGTAGCGCTCGGTATGAAATGTACTGAAAACAAATGTGATACTTCATAGTTTTTACCATAGTTATTCATTCCGCTGCTGTCGTCACACTTTTGACTTTTGCTTTTTGAATCGGTCTTGCATAAACTTGAAAAACGATCTCAAGTCAAAGTTTGACTTGGATCTTGGTTTGAATTCCTCCTGGCACTGAGTCAAAATTTCCCAGTGTTCGTAGTATCATTATGCCAACAATATTGATAACAGGCTGAGATAACAGGCTAACAAAATAGATACACCAATACCATATCATTCCGATGAACAAAGTTTTAAATTAGGTCATTCTAATATACTTCCTTCGAGAAAGAGCTGCTTCCAGTTTCCATGAATTACATGTTATCAGTCAGGACGCCTCCGATTATGATCAAGTATTGGTACCTCTTTAGGAACACGTACTCGTGATACTTGTGCAAATTCCACCCTGTCAACCCTAACTTCAGATAGATTACAGTATTTCCAGAAAGAAGTACCATTGATTTGACATTCAAAATACCTGGAAACTGGCAAGTGGTTGTCCTAGGTCAAATGTTTCGCCGGTAAAGCATGTTTTCCCTAATTGTATCAGTATTTGCCATGACATTAGATGGCCTCTTATCAGAGTCGCCGCCGATCGATCAAAGACGTTTCGAATGACAGAAAACAGAAGGCTAGTAACCGGTCGATGATTCTTCAGATCCTACAAACGGACAGGCGATATCGGATGTCTGGTGACGGGGTCCCGGGTTAATGATGATATCAGCATTTCAGACTATCTGAAATGGTGCATTTCGCTTTTTCGGTGCTCCCGCAAGTTTTAGGCATACCCTAACATGAAAAGGCAACATACACATTTACAGGAGGAGACTTGCAGACATGCTGGCTACATTGTTATCAAAATAGTGAGAGTGCAATTTATATAGAAGCAATTCTATTTTTCGAACAAGCTATCTGACTCGGACTAGAATCGATAGGTTCATGAGTATCATCACTTCTTCTCTTGTCATATACAAATATATGAACATAATATAATGATCATACAAAATGAGTACCGAGTGACACATGGTGACACTAGGTGACACATACTGAAACTGAGCTCAGCGTGGGATCTCGTTTCCCATCACTCCGGCTGTTCGTATCTGCTCAATTAGCTACCGACTGGGCAGTTATTCCAGCTGATGTGCGCTGTAGCGGAATTTATTTTCTGACTGGCTGCTGTCATTGTAAAGCCTCTACTATAGAGTTCATCAGAGCAGGGGATTCGGGAGTTAATTCATGGGGTGTTGTGTTTGGTTCTGCCATTTTTTTTTTATTGGTACTTGTATTGATGATCTCGGAGTACCAGTAATATACCTCCCCGAAAACATAGTACAACTACTTCTTAACTATGAGCCGTCTCTATGCAATACCGATTTTCGTATTGTATATCACTCCTTACGTGGTCATGTGGTCATAATTTCTTTCTATATGTGATGTGGTCTATACTAGTGCATAACAAATATACTTCAGTATACGTCAGTTTGAACGTCGACTCGCATTACCTTCAAATACCTTGCACAAATGTGAATTGCAAAATGCGTGATCTCTAGGTGATTCGAATGAAATATTCGTGATTCGGATTCGAAGAGAGTAACAAGAGAGGCCGTTGACCTTGGCATTTATACGAACTGCGATGTAATCCAGACGTCTTTGAAAGTGATTGATAAAGCGGGAGATCACAATCCGTGGCACCTAATTCTTCACCTCCCTTGGGCGAGTCGTTATCGAGTGTCATGGTAGAAAAGAGGTACACACGGGTTATCAGGGCGAACAAGCTTACTTCACAGGCTCTCTGGCAACTGCTGCTTCCGAGACCACATAGGTATCTGGATGAAGATGTCACGCTGAGATCTGAGCTATTGGGTGCCGACACATCCCTAGATGGCGAAAGCATTGCACGAATGGTCGACAAGCTGACTACCGACGAATTCCAGCAACCAACGAAAGGGTCCGCTGCGGGTCTCGCAGTTGATGATCCGACAGCTGGGTTCTGGTGGAACTATATGGATATGGTCAGCATCCTACTCTGCTTCCGGCACCAGAGCACAACGTGATGGATCATCATTGGTATCTCCATCTATATGCGGTAAAGCGTATGTTGCCATCCCTCTTCAGGTATTATCATGTCGACTACGCTAGGTGTGGTATACTGTAAACCTGGTTGAGATGTAAGTTCTCCCACCAGAGGTCCTCCGCGAGTTCCATATAATTGCTCAAATCATTGAATCATCGAATCATCGAATGTCGTTTCATGAACGGGGTCGACGGTTCTCAAGTTACTCAAAATTGCCAAGGCTTTTGAAATGAATTGCACGATAGTTCAACAGTCTGTGCTGATTTTGACACACGATTTAACACACTGATCTATAAGCCAAAACTTCAATGGATGACAAAATGAATGCATGGCAAAATATTATCGCTTTTCTAACTCAAGGCCATTTCATGAATATACGGTACATCATCGTTTTGATGTACTTATGAGTTCATCTGTTCCAGTTAGTAGCTCCGGTAACCAAAGTCGCTGTAGGTGCATCGGTGCGGGAAAGGACACCTGCGGATTATCCATTTCCTCCCGAATAGCATCAAGAGTTTATACAGCAGTTATGTTATATTCTTATTCCAGCTGTTTGACCTCACCATCCAACAGAAAATAGTACCTTTTCACAATGAGTATCCCTCATAATATATTCTACATCACATCACAATACAATGTGCAGCCTAATCACCACACGAGACAGAAATAGTTTGGCATGTATTTTTAGTTGATATCAAGCTCTTAACAAGTATTACGCCCACAACTAGACGATGCGTCTTGCATGAAAAGAGGTGCATTAAGGTTACCAGAACGGGGTGAAATTCGTCGAAGTAACTCAAGGCGCATATCGGAGTGGGGGTGCAGGTGACGTATATGGGGTGACTAATCCTAGTTCACAGATTCACGATCCTCTCCTTGTGGATTTCATGTATTTCGGATAGGACTCATTCACGCAGGATTCAACCAATTGCGCACGGCTAGCTCGGAGTGACTCTTTAAATGTGAGATTGCATGTGTGGCATCTTTGGTGATCTAGATAGTACTATTCTATAGATGGATGAAATGGTTCTGCGATCTAATGACAGACTGGAACTGTATTACTACAGGTTTCTGCCCTTGGGATTATTGGAATTTATTTCGACCGGCCCCTCATGTGTCATTGCGGAGTAATTAATTCAATCGATGATAATATTATTTTCAAATTGCCATTTTAGATATGACTAGTTAAGAACCTCAGTCTTAATATTTCATGACTTCTTTTATTGCAAGATGAACGGATGCAAACCTTACAGTCGAACGCTTGGCTAACCAAACCTGGGTGAAATTTGTCAAAGTTACTCGAGGCGCGAGTGGGAGTGGGGCATAGTTGACGTATATAAGGTGAAAAATCCTGGATCACGGACTTACAAACCTATTTTTGTGGATTTCGAATATTTGATGTAGGACTCATTAACACAGCGACTCATATCAATACCTCACGGCTAACTTGGAAAGAACTAGTTTCTCGTAGTGATTCTCTGAATGTGAGACTGCATGGGTATCATCAGCTATGGTGATAGATGTAATAATATTCAATCCTTTACCTGATCATTAGTGGGCGTGATCCAGCGTATCGTTAATACGACAAGAACTGATCTAGAAATACCACTCTGGTCAAGTGAAGGGGAATATCGAGTTACTGACTTTATTGAGTATTGCTGCATGGATGCCAATAATTCAATTGTTCTGCGATCTAATGACAGACTGAAATCGTATTACAACACGTTTCTGCCCTTTTCTCAATTTTATTTTATTCGACCGGCCCCTCATGTGTCATTGCGGGGTAATTAATTCCATCGATGGTAATATCATTTTAGAATAGCTGTTCCAGGTAGGTCTTTGACTAGATAAGGACCTCAGTCCTAATATTTCATTGCTTCTATCATTGCAGGATGAACAGATGCAGACATTTGAGTCTAACGCTAGGCTAACATTGGTTTTTACTTAGTGTATACGTATACACTCTGTGCACTCCTATTCAATGATACAATGAAATATAATATTTTACGTTTTATAGCTCTATTATGAATTATGCATATACACACTGATGCATTTACCCCACTTGCATATGTCAGCTTTGTAAATTCGTTGAAAAGAATATATGTTATTTGCCAACCACCTCCAGCCAAATTGAATATCAAATACTACTAATATGTATCTGTGCAATCTCCCTAATTTCTCTTTAATATTTGGTAGCGTGTATGAGCGAATGATGTGATATATTCATGTCAATGTTCCAGGAGAACGCTGTTTCTCGTTTGAAAACACTTAGAAAATGTCATGAAAAACAATTGAAAAAAACCTCTCCAACTCATTACAACTGACAGGAGGCTAGAAGCTGGCTTTGGATCGAAACTGACACGTTATAACTATTAGAGTTCTCGGAGAGTAAACTACAGGACTCTGCAGGTGTTCTGCCTGAAAACAGAAACAGGTATATGAGTATATCTGATATCTGGGAAATCTGGGTAGTGATTGATCTGTCACCATACAGAGGTAAGGAGAGGGAGGGCATTAAGACTGTCAGGCATGTTATATCAGTCACTTTGCAGGGGGGGGGGGGGTATAGGGCTGATCGATTGGGTTGGCTCGGCGGTTAAAGTCATCTACCACATGGTCAGGTACTGTATGTTGTAGATGCAATATGACACACTTCAGTTCGTATATTTTCAGGTGTTGTGATCTAATTAGTAACAACGTCGGGTTCTTCACCCAGTGGTTTCGAGTTCAATTCTATGTTGTATCGACACAGTGTTATTGTGTATTGATTTGACGTTGCAATGGAATGACCTAGTCCTCCAAGTTCAAATTACGTTACACACGCAGATGGCACAGACTTACGCAACATGGAAAATGTAGTGAGTGAACCGCCTGAGCAGTCTTGAGTACGTGTGTACCCCACATTACTACTCAATCACACTACCTGGCTACTCAAAAGTTATGGATAACAGCCAAGCATCTGAAAACCAAACATTCCTTGCAGCTTTATATTCCTACAATGTATTTTGTTATCGAATATTATTGTTCCCCGCTCAAAACAGTAGCCAACCTTGTCACCATATCATTCATCATATTCCCCATAAGGTAAGAGCAAATAACTACAACACGAATAGATGAGTTTACCCTCAATCATGCATGAAATCCAAACTGGTGAATTGATCTTAGTGATATGAATTCAAGCGTAAGTACAATGACAGCCGTCCCACCCAGACTGGATTCCGACATTGAAAAGTTACTAGGCCCTACTATCACTAATTTGAATGTTTGTTAAACAAAACCAAATGCGCAATATTGCTATTCAAATACATACACAGTAGGCTTTTATGTAATGCGTTTCTGTGCCATGTCCAACTTAAATAGATCAGTTTGGAAATATTGGGTAATTCTCTACAAAAGTCGTATATACGTCCCCCGGATCGAAAATCGAAAATGCAGCTAAAGTAATTGAGCAGAAAATTGGAACCGGATTTCTGTTCTGTCTTTCCCTGAGAAATCAAGGAACATTTTCCTGAGTCACTGATATACTGGTTGCGTTAACTAGGATACTACGACAAATTGTGAAAATAACCATATATAAACAAATTCTTTAAAAGAATTTAGGACACTTCCGAAAGGTTGGACGGAAGTTGTTAATGAAAACACATTTTAGCACATTGCACTGACCCATTTGGTTGACCAATCAATACTGTCAATATTTGCTGGTGTTGTGCTGGTGAAACGGGTATCGTGGCAGCAGCACTTCATGAAATTGTCATTAGGATAATATACGCCACTGACTGACGCTGTAAGTAGCTGGTAATTAGTTCGCTCTTGATTCCGTTGTTGGCATTGTTCAAAAGTCACCCCTCGATTTACGTCATAGTCCGCATAATAATTCATCAGAATGATTAAACAATAGGACCGTAATCCAATGCCGTATTTCAACTTGAAAGGACTTTGCATAGTTGTACCATCATAACCACATACCACCATATCACCTTCAAGCTAAGCGAACCATTGATAAATGAACAATTACTTCAAATATGCGGGATCGTCGTGTTACGCACCCATGTGTTATTATGATGCGTTTTTCCGCCGAATCATATTTTATTCCTGGTGAATTTTCAATCAGCAATGGGGCACTGCCGTCTTGTCCCCGTTTGTATGATGAATTGGCTTTTTGTCCAATAACTGAACGAATATGGCAATGGTAGTTAAACATTGACTTTGATAGCAGAGTAATTTGGCCTATACACGTGATATAGTGATTTGGCGTTCTATGTTGATCTTTCTGGGTGAACGAAATATTGAACTATACACAATGATGAACTGGGGGAGGTATACCAGTTTGTGTCTACGTAATGACGAATTTCCGAAAACTGGTTTCGCGAAATCGCTGTTCGAAGATGTTATGATTTTTCAATCGCCGTATCGGATCTCGAGCATTGGTAGTTCCCCTCATAATATGGGGAGAGAAACACAGTACTATTCCAATTCGACAATTAAATATGTGTTTTTTCAGGACTATCATTGTAATGATGCAACCTCGCTATGCGTATTGAACGAACTATTCTTCCAAAATATCCATAACAATAGGTTCGTCAAACGTGTGTCACACATTCGTCACTACGCTCAAAGAAAATTCCATCACATTGATATTACGATAATGATATATTGAATCCACATGGTATACTGACGAATATAGCAATCGTCAAATTATTCGTTGTTCTGCTTTGCATAATGATCCTCCTAGGTCAAATTTGTGTTCGCTACAAAAAATGATATGACCGTATGACCTGAACAGATTCGTGTCATAGTTACGGATCTGTCTTACACATTAGAAAAGGGCCTCCCTGAACCTACTGCTGGAACTTTCTTGCGATCGCAAGATAGTTCCCAATTATTCCTCGCCAGCGTCTTGAAACATGTCAACATTTTCTAGCACACGGGACATCGGGGACTTCACCGCCGTCAGGAATGTTGTGGTTTCAACAGTATTGGCCGAATGGAATTGACAGATTTCCCCTCAACATCCTACACTATCGTAACTACCATCGACGGAATGTTTATTATTGGCTATGTTTGCTGTTAGTTCGTACTTTCAAGCTTTCAATTCGGGTAAGTACAGCCATAATTAGACGTCAATTCACCCCCAATTTTCACTGCTATTTCCGGCTGGTCACTCGGTGAGTCATCGGGCACCAATATCAGAAAAATACGGCTCTCTGCTGTTTAGCCATATAGTCCTCATGGAACCGACGTCAGGCTTGTGGTTTCCCCCTGGCGCTGTTAGCTTAGGAACAGTAAGTTCAGGGTGATCAATTTCTAATAATTCGATAGATTAGATCGACCTCAAGTTAACTGTTCGTTATTGTATGTGACCTGTTAACGATGACAGTCGCACATAGCATATCACGATTCTAGGAGTGCCCTGTAATAAAGTTTGCAACCTAAGAAAATAGCGGAGAGATATACAGTATATCAAGAAATCATTTCTTCGCGATACCTCACTTCCCCCCTAAAGGTAGCTTTGTAAAAGTCATTAGCCATGCATGCTAATAAGTTTCCCTCAACAGTCAACACTACCTAGTTGCTAATTCCGGGAGGCCTCAAAACATCACGGTATATATGAATAAAGTGTGGAGAGCGTACCAGACCGAGGTGACAGGCCAATTTAAAATTCAGTGATGTTTTCAACGTTCCTCTAATCGTATTTGAACAATGTAACAGTTATCAACACTATATTCAAGGGTGCAGTATCGACAGTATTGATACAGAACGAATATCACGTTACCAAGTACCGGTATATGAAGGTATTCGATAGGACAACCCTAATACTACGTGAATTCAGTAATTTCATCCATGCTGGAATTAATCGTCGGATGATTATTGCAGCATTCGTCCAATACATTCTTCGCCATATATTCAATAATTCATTTTCCTTCTTGTTCCTAATATAACAATGGTTCAGTGAGAGGTTGAATTTGCTCTGACAAAGTAACCAATGAGCCATACATGAATGAGATATAACACTAGCTGCACACTTTGAATCCTCCAATTTGTATTTCTCGAAAATATCTCACCAGATGACTTCCCAGGTTAACGTCACTGATCGTTCAAAATTGTAAAAAGCTCAAGGCAAACGAAACATCTGTCATCGGAAAATCAGAGAGTTATAACACGTTTCCTAGAATAACGGATCTTATACTGGACTACTACACTGGCTATGATTGTGTATCGAAGTTATCACAATGATACCGGTGAGGTAAAGCATAGATATCACTCATTTATATCATAAGTTTAGGTCTGATCCATGTAGTACCATGAAGCAAGTTCTTCATCGAAACATGCATCTCTCCACCCAGATCTGTAAACGGATTTGAAAAAGCCAATATTGCCGATATTGTTGAACATAATATTGTCACACTTGGTACGCATGTTTCAAATGATCAGTGGATAATCTATGTTGTTTTAGGGTCAGGTACTAAAACCAACTAAACCTTACCTTCAAGTGAACTTCATTTAAATTCATTGCCTTCAGTTGTTGGATATATCCAACTATGATGTTTGCAGTTATCAGTAGGTGTGTTTGTTAAGACTGACTCGTAAACATTGAAACTTGACCCCGCTCACATGATTGACGAACGTACTGTGAGCCTAACTTCATTGGGAGTATATCAACCCTATTGATGAATTCAAGTCAAGGTCGATCTATGGTCGAGGTTAAATAAACATGTGGACACTACTACTACTCCAATCGAGCTGAACATTTTGTTGTTGCTTTTCAATTGAGAGACTGAATTGATGAAATACATAATGAATGTTTATTTCCCTCATGGAAGGTACTCTAATCATAAGTTTATTCGATCAAGATTGAGTATGGCGTGTAGTTTCACTATGAGACTCGTAGGAACACTTCTGTTGAATGTTCTGGTGTAATTCAGGCAAAAAATAGGATGATTGAGAAGAGTGACATTTGGCCGGTCAACCACTGGTAACTAGTATGTAAACACCAACTATCAACTACACATGCGGTAGACCGCCCACGTGTACTTCCCCGCATTATGGGTAGTGACCTTCGATATCAGAACAAGAATGCAACGATGCGTAGTGATTCTTAGCCCTTTTTTCGCCTCGAACCAGTCTAAGATTTTTTTGGAACAATTTGAGTCCTCAGCTCAATTGTTGGTTTATGATTTTTTTATATTGATTAGCTAATATTGAATGTTGCCCTTGGAACTGATTCCGAAAACTAGCTGTACTTTCCAGCTTCGGAGAACAAGAAGAAAGATACTGAATAAGTGAGAAGTTAGGATATCTGGGCCTAAGGCTATAAGTGTAGGATTAGAATCCTAGAATCCAAAGCTATACAACATTCAATAAATTTGAACATACAACCAACAATATAGTGCAGTGAGGAATCAAAATGGGCAGCAACGTATCCAGTAATTTTCGAGAAAGGGGTAGTCGACGAGTGATATGGTGCCTACGTGTCTGATGGGGAAGGTGATTTTGCATTTCAGGCTTTTTGTGCATTTCAAATACCCCCTCACTGCACCTCCCCTTTCACGGGTCTACGGGGGAAGGGGATTCACCATTTTGAGTCCTTCTCGCCTCTGGGGGGGGGGGGGGGGGGGGGGGGGGGGGGGGGGGGGGGGGGCGGGGGGGGGGGGGGGGGG
>JAUOBX010394667.1:0-10661 GCA_032360705.1 Eupentacta quinquesemita
TGGTGCTGTTCTACAATGCACCGGATTGCTCCTTAGACCCCCTAGAGGTGAACACATTCTCCAACGGAAGCAGGACACACTCAAAACCGTTCCCCTCCCCTGAGTGGTTCATCAACATTCTATCACAACTGAATCGCTCAATGGAACTTCTCGCCCATTCCGCACCTTTTGGCTGAAAGAATCAGCTCCAAGTTTCCCATCAATCTGATGGAAACGAGGGACGTGTTCAGGTGTGCTACATTGCCCTAGATTGCATCTAAAGCCATTTGGAAACACTGACATTCCTCAATGGCAGAAAGAAACACCCCTACCCATATACCCATCCCCCTTGTGAGTGATATGCCTCCTTCGGAGAAGTCGAAGAATGTTAGAGAAGAGATGGAGGTTAACTGGGAAATAATACTCTCATTGTATTCCAGCTTTTAGATATATCAGCTATGTTATTCACCCAAGTTTTATGCCTCATGTACGACACAGAGAGGTGAATGCATAGGTATGTAAATAGGATGGTAAATGCAGGCACGTCCATGCTGGAGCAAACTTTTTTCGGACTACATTGAAGTGGGGCGGGCCCCAGGGCTAGGTGACCTCTCAAGAGCGCCCTGTGCATGATGTGCTGGTCTGTCAACAACAGTGAGGGGAACGATCGGTTTGTTCAGTGAGATAGTAGGACGGTGCCAGTAGGGAAAAGGAAAATGTTGTGTTGCACTGAGGTTTGTATTGTAGAACAAAACAATGAGATACATAAGAAATTGTCCAAGTTACACGACAGCGACGTTATAGTAACTTGAAACGTTATTTCGCAATCCGTGTAATGGACCAAAATTTGTCAATGAAAGCAACAAACCATCGTTCCAAGATGGGGTTTAATACCTAAACTTCAGTCCTCTATCCCATTAGCTTTGATCAGGACGATCCTTTCGAAATCCTTCAACTTGGAATTGGTAGTTATGTTTATCGCATTTATTTTATCTCGGTGACACAAATAGGGTCAGCGATTATTATATTCTTGGTTGTGTAGCCACATTTGGTGCTAGCACAATAACTCTCTGAAGCATTACTGTATATGGCAGGTGAGCTGGAAATTGGGCGGAGCGTTAAGCGTCTGACTATATTATGGTTTAGGCCGGGTGTGTGGGGGCTGATGCAATGCCTCTCCTGCAGGCATTGAAAGCAATAGCGCAATAACTCTCTAATGCTTCGTCTGATTCATCCAGAATTGAGTATACATGCCTGCCTTATGGTGAACCTTGAATAGCCTATATACGGTTCTGAACAACATCGAGGTCATCTGAAGGTCATATGAGGTTAAATTGACATAGTTCATGTGATTTCTACAACTTCTGCAATTCAAGGTCAAATTTGCATAACCCGTGCAGGATATACATGTTGGTGTTTTTCCCGCCTGTGTATGTCCAGTTTATCTGTTGTCATGTTCCAGTTATACATTATCTTGATATATTTATCATTTATTTCCCATTTTCATTATTGATAGTGCATGATGGGAGGCGGCTGGTTCCAGGAACTCTTTGGCAACCCTGATTCTGCTGATCCTGATAGACTGCTCTCGGTTGCCTTGGATACCATTAAAGATCATTTGAAAATTCATGACAAACCAATCTTCACAAACGTTCAGATCTTGAAGGATTGCATTCCACAGTACACTGTTGGCCATTCAAAGAGAGTTGGTGAGTTGTTGCTTTCTGTATATGTATGAATCTTGACAATGACAAAGATGGACCCCCATAATGTTTTTTCCAAAGATGGCAAAATAAGATATGACTGGAGAAAATTGAAGTGGAACGTAACATCATTATATCCGCTGGAGGCTTTCAGCGACTGGGGATATAATGGTTTTAGGTGTGAGCTGCCGCCCCCACCAGGAACTTGGGGCATTAAAGCAATGACTCTCTAACGCTTGTCCGAATCATTCGAAACTTGGTGCGCATGTTCGCCCAGCAAAGTCAGCATTGCCGATTTTGTGCAGCCAGAAACCTCAGTTGTTAGCCCGAATATCTCGTTTCAGCTGATTCACACAAAACTTGGTGGGTGTGGACTATAGTTTGTCCCGATCTATCTAAGATCTATGACCGCCATTTCAAGGTCACCAGAAGTCAAGTTCTGTGTTTTCATGCAATTTTCCTGGCTTTGTTAGATTTTAATGAAACTTAGTGGGTATGGACTCTATTTGGTGCTGAACAAGGTCATCTGAGGTCACCCAGACATGGTTTGTGCAATTGTTTAATCATTGAAAGTCATATTCATAATTATTCTGGGATTATACACATGGGCAGTTCACGGCCTTCAGAGCTGCACATGTCTATAATTTAGATTTGACTTCTCTATTATTCGCCTGCTATATAACTGTCATAATATTCTCTTTCATTGCTGTTTTTGCTGTTTCGTAAGCATGCAGTCCTATTCGGTTCTTACGAGGTCTTCTATCAAATAGCTTTTCAAATGAGAATTACTTAACTGTGGCTCCAACATCACACTCCATATAGTGTGCAATAGCAAATGTGCCATATTTGCATGATAAACATGCATCAGATTTGGATATTTATATGAAAGGTTCATATATTCAGTAAATTCCTAGATAGTAGACATCAGAATACCTAACTATATTCATATATTGAATAAAAACTGAAACATTTTATATCCAACACTACAACCTAACTGCTGCACTTGAACCATGGACCCACTGATATACTTCCTTGTAGCTTTGAGCATATTTATTCAGCCCTCGAGGACTGTTAACACCTTCTTTCTGAGTTCCTTATCGTGACTTCAAATAAAACTAGTGCAAATAGCTGTCTGTCGGTGGAGTGGGTGACACACCATTGTACTTCTTGTATCTGTTATTGTTATTGAGTAAATAATGCCATCCAGCTGTAAATGGACCCGAAGGTGTGATAAACCGAACTTTGCTCTGACACTATTGCCTTGCTGCAAAATATCTCCATGGAATTTGGCACAATTTAATAACCCCTTATACTTCTATTCCTTCCTATTGTCATCACTGGTCAACACCTTGAAACTTGATCGGAGCAATGTTCAAACATGTAAAATGTTTTGATGTTAGTATCTGCAATTTTCATTTTCAGGATTGCGACATCGTATAAGGAAAGTGGGGGCACTGTAAACTTAAACAACTTTGATGAATGGAATCTATTCATACAGTCATCCATTCATAAAATATGATCAGTGGTGCTCAAAATGCAAAAATCCCAGTATCGACCGCCTATTGCAAATGACCACACAAAACAGACAAGGAACATTCCATCTTTTATTTTTGTTTTTTCCATTTCTACCCCTAGTTTCTATAGGGGGTTACATACGCTCCAAGAAACTTCCTGTCTCGCTTATCGGTTCCTCGTACCATGGTGTTTCTGTCAACGACTGTATCTACAATGCAAGGAAGGCCGTGCTCTCCTTCAAATGCAAAAAATGTCCTTACAGCGGCTAGTCATCCTTCCCGCTGCTTGCATGGAAAAAAAGCAGTGAACATTTTGGCCTCTCATTTGGTATGGGTGATAGATGTTCCTGGAACATGTCTGAGGTATGCTACACCCACAAGTTGCTGTAAGAGGCGATGGAAGTGAAGGATGGACACTATTTTCATAATAAATAATATTAATATAATATTGGATTAGCCCAGTCAGTTGAGCGCCAGACTGTTTATTGGAAGGTTGTCAAATTATCAGCATTCCAGTGTTTCCTCGAATCATCTCCTTCGTCTGGGATTCATCTTGGCATATATATGGAATAGTGGAGAATGAAATAGCAGCTTCAGGTTTCTCTCTGTGATTGTGGCATTATCTAGGATCAGGTTGAATTTGTGAAGCACTTTGAAATTACTGCTGTGAAGTGACTGCATTTAAATGGACTGCCCCACTCTCATTGCTCCAAAACTGGTGATTACATGGCTTGCCAAACCTTGCAAGACAGCTCGTAGTCAAACAACGACAGTATCTACGATGCAAGAGAGGAAATGTTGTCGTTCAAACGCAAGAAGTACCTGAGGTACCCACCAGATGCTGTTACAGCATATTCGAAACGCCGCCCCAAGAATTGTCACCCGATCACCTCCTAGGGACCACATCACTCCTATTCTGCACAGCCTCCATTGGCTACCAGTCCGTTCACGCATCTCCTACAAGGTCCTCACAGATCTCGCCACTCCGTACGTCGAACCCAGTGCTCTCCGACCAACGTCTCCTGACCAATACCACCCTGTCAAGATCCGAACAAAGACCTACGGTGAACGCCAACTATCGTGGCTCGGTCCAATTCTGTGGAACAAGCTACCAAGTTACCCTCATAATTCTAACAATATTGTTACATTTGGGCGTAATCTGATATCATATCTTTTCTAATGTTTTCTTCCCACTGTAGGTTTACTGCGTTGTCTGTAAAGTGCTTTGAGGCACTGTATAAAGCGCTATATAAATGTTGTATTATTATTATTATTAGAGGCAATGAAAGTAAGGGACTGACACTGCTTCTATAATAGATTATTGATAATATTGGATTAGCTCAGTCAGCAGTGCCCCAGAGTGTTGATTAAAAGTTGTTAATTTTATTTCCACGAATAGTAAACCTTTCCATTTCCCCCTGGACGAGCCACAATATCTGTATTGCCCCTCCCATCTTAGTGTACTTGTGGATCCATGAGGAAACTGGAGGAATGGTCATTCTGAGCAGGCAATCACAAGAACCCCATTGAGTTGTGGTATATGGGTTCCCCATGAAAAGTACATGTTCTCCATCGTTGAAACCAACAGAGAGGTCATTGCAGTCAAGGAATCACTGAGCCTTTTGGCTTTCTGGTTACAGTTTTAGGTTCAAAATGAATCATGCTAGAGTTTTGCGAAAAATTGCCACTTTGAATTGAACTGAAAGCTAATGTAATAGGATATATGACAGTATCTGGCTCCATGGCAATAAAGGTGGCATGATAGGGGAGAGAGCCCTATATATGTAGCCATCTCAGCATGCCGCACAGGGTCTCAGCCAGAAATTTGAGTGTCTCACTTGTCGATGTTGAAAGTCATTGTAGCATATGTACCGATCAGCATTTCTAAGTTGCGGGCACTCACGCGGAACAGGACCCGAGACAAGTCTGAGTGGGCCTCGGAAGACTATATGTCCAGGATATGAAGCTTTAAAAGCATTTCCAGGTAACCTAAAGTACAAATCTAGTAGGAATAGAGGTAATGTTGACTCCCCAAAAAAATCCCCCCCTCCCCAGGCTGTCTCACGGTATTTCGGCCGTCCTCCGCGGCCACTCAGCCGTTTCGATGACGGGATTGAGACGTCATTGAGACGCCCCTCTGGCTAAGACACTGATGCCGCACCAACCAGTGCTGACAGAACTATTCGGAAGCCGGAAGGATTGTCCGCCAGGCGGGGCACCATATGTGCAAAGTTGCAGTCAGCCAATTATCCACATTTCCTGAAGGACATATCCTCCAGTTTCAACACATTGTGTTCCTGATATACCCCATGGAAGTGTGTCCTTTATTGAATGTATTTCCCATTGAATATAACCCTAACTTAGACCCTAACTGTGCTAACTGGGTGGTTGCGGCGCAGTTGGCAATGAATATTCAGGTAACTGACCCGCACCATCCCCGACTCCCCAAGTACCATGATATATAACACACGGTGCCATCAGCAGTGCTCTAGGATGCAGTGGAGTGTGGTGGTCAAAAAGGAATCCAGTCTCTGCCTTAACCCAACAGTGAGCAACCCAAGCGTGAAGCAAGACTGGGAAAACACTTGTTCTGTGACAACTGTCCAGTGACCTCATGGCACAGTATGCCAGGCTCACATGACACTGAGCCTATTGGGTATAGGTCTTTTTGATTGCGGGAAGGGGCCTAATTGAAAGCCACTGGTGCAGTCCCAATGAAGGCTCATTAATGGACACTTGCTATATTGATCATGGATGAGCACTAGCAACGACTTTCTCCCTCTCGCTTCGATGAGTGTCCAAATGGTACTGATGCACCCTTATTCATACTGCACACAGGTACAGCGCCTCATGTTATATTAGATGGTTGGGGCATGAACAAATCTGCGTGATTGCGTTTAAAAACATGAATACAACTATAAATATTAATCTGTGATGTTTAATGGAAATATTTTCATTCTGCTGAAGTATTATGAAATATAAAACTGCTGTTGTTTGATACAACACATGATAAAACAAGTTGTTAGCACTCCTGTTCACATTTTCAAAGTTGATTCCTGGTACTTTGTGCACCGAATTACAAGTATTTTCCCTATTCACTAACGTTGGAGCCTTAATCCCCAACCTAATCCCCAAACCCAGTGAACTGAACATTGAGGTAACCTTGTGATTCCTAGAAAGCATCATTGTGTTCACATGTAAATTTATGTTGTAGCAAACACATAATTAATCTGTGGTTTAGTTTACACGGAGTAAATGCAGTTCAAAAGCATCTATCTGCTCATTTCCTTTAAACTATTTTCTGCTAAATCTAGTTTTACTTACCTAATAAATACCAGAAAGCAGTTGTGTAAACAGTCGTGTAATTGCTAACAAAGAAGCTATTGTAAATAATAACCACAGTACTACTAGTAACCGGGGTTTTCTTCTTTTCTTTTGTACTATTCTTGTTCCCCCCGCGGAGCTCTAGCATTGCGTGACTTTGTACATATTTTTCTCACTGCAACTAATAAGCTAGGCTATATAACAGATCAGTTCATTAGTTGATGGGGATAACAGGTTTGTGACTGCAGATACTTTTCGTTTTTTTTTGTTCCATGCTGAAGGAAAATGGACTCTATGTGATGGTGCAGGCGTTTGTTGGTAGGTGTGTGTGTGTTACGCCTAACAGACGAAAAGGTGCAGAGAAACATACTTAGTATGTGGGTTGGCCATATGGAGTACATGATCCCTATTGTTCCTAGGTTGGGTCCAAAGTCATCTGGGGTCAACAGAGGTCAAAGTCTAGAAACCTTGTAACCATGATAACTAGAGAACAAAGTGGTGCAGAGACTTCATACTTTGTATGTAGGGTGGCCATATGGACTACATGGTCTCTGTTTTTTGGTGGTTTGGTCCAAATTCATTTTGATGTCAAAATAGGTCAACGTCTAAAAACTGTGTTTACACAATAACTAGTAAACAAAAATGTGCATAGGTCGGTCGTATGAAGTATACAGTACATAGCCACTATATTCAGTTTTGGAAGAAAACAAATTGTGTCGCAAAAGTTCAATTGGGGCAAGGAATCGCTACGCATCATTGCGTTCTTGTTATTCAAACAAAGTGACATGAGGACGGTCAAACCCATAATTGTCTTACTCACAATGACAAACGACCAAGGAAAAGAGTGAAGATCTAACTTGTTATTCCTGCTTTTGAAAGCCTAGAAATTACAAGTAGATGGAAACATCCTGGAGATGCAAGTTCCAGGAACGCGTAGTGCGGAGGAAGAGAGAAATAACATGGTTTATGGTGCGGGCAACCTCAGGCAAAAGAGGAACAACACCCTGAAGTTCGGTGGAGCACTGACCATTCACATAGCGGTAAAGAATGTAAGAGAGAGGACACTGACCTACGATCTGCAATAGCTGAATTGGGGCCGTGGGATGGTCATTGTCGCTGAGACGTATTTTAATTGCTGGTAAAATTGTAAATTTGAACAAGCGGATGGTCTAGTTGTTATGATCCGCAGCTTCCATCAATGAGATCGTGGATTCGATACTCGTCTTCGTCGTCCAGTTTCCAGTTATGCTATCCCATATTCATGAACGTTAAATGGAGTCCTGAACATTACTTTGAAGATTATGCTCCCTTTCGATTAGCAGATGAAGAACTGGATCTCCCAAACTGACTTTGAGTCGTTGAAACTGTGAAAATGAGACATTCTCATTATTACATAATGTATGTGTGACGTCACAAGGAGGAGTGAGTACCTGCTCAGTGCTCAATGCTAATTAGTCAGAATACACATCTTACGCTATTCAAAATGTCCTCACACAAGATATATATATCTGATGTATATCTGATTTGAACACAAATTCTGTCATTTGTAAGATATACAGATACAAGCATGCATTGTTAAAAACAGAAAGCCAAGACGTAGTGGTTCCTTGACCGCATCGGTCTTTGATGGTCTCAGCAATACGGATCATGTACTTTTCATGGGTAACCCATATGCCATAGCACGATGGGGTTCTTGAAATTGCCTGCTCAGAATGACCATTCTGCCTATGAACATGATGTCCACACTTTACCCTGTGTTAACCTCATCCGACCTCTGACCTGACCCCAAAACGATAGGGTTCATGTTCTCATTATGGGGAACACACATGAAAGGTGCGAGCTCCATCCATCCAAGCGAGGTCGAGTTGTCGTGTTAACAAGCTAAATTTTGCCCAAATATTGATTCTCCACAATTTCCTAATTTCTTCCTCAACATGGACCTTGTCCACACGAAAACAATAGGGTTCTTGTTTCCCCATAAAGAGGCTACAGACCAAATTTCAGCCCAATCAGACCAACATTCTGGACTTGACGTGTTAACAAGATGTTCAGACTCCGAACTCAAATGACCTCCGACCTGACCCCAAAACAATAGGGATAATGTACTCTTCATGGGGAACCCACAAACCAAGTAACCCAACCACACTTTGATGGATCAGGCTCATCATGCTTGGTAAGTGGGTTCCCCATAATAATGATAATACTAATGAGAACTTGATAGATAGAGCGCATAATGCAAATGCCTCTGAGCGCGTCAACAGACCTAAAAACGAAAACAAAGACAAAAAAAAATACAGAAGACAGAACAAAGGCGACAGCACACAACAGAATAAGAAGCAGATGAGTCAAACAGACAGAAAATGCTGTGTGGAGAGATGAGTTTAAGACGAGACTTGAAAGGAGCCACAGACGATGCCGAACAATAGAGTTGGGGATGACGCCTATCCACCAAGGGGGCGCAGCAAAAGCAAACGAGCGATCGCCATAAAACTTAGTAAAGACGTTGATCTCAAGGCGTTGACCGGATGGTGACTTAGGATTTCTGGTAGGAACATGCCGCTGAACAAGCTCTGAGATGAAATCAGGAGCCATGAGTAGATGGAGTTTAAAAGTGTTCCTCTGTCTAATAGGGAGCCAGTGGATCTGGTAGAGCAAAAAAGTGATATGCTCATGACGAGGAACACGGAGAATAAGGCGTGCAGCGACGTTTTGCACTCGCTCTCGTTAATTAGGTTGTCAGGAAGTCCAAACAACAGTGAATTACAACTTGCGTCCAGCCTAGATGTAACAAAAGCATGGACCAGCATGGTGGTTGTCTTCTCATCCGGGAATTGGCGAATGTTCCCTATCATTCTAATTGCATGTTGATCAGCTTTACAGAGACATGGCTAGACATTCTCATTGAAGAATCCGTGATCATTCCTAAATAACAGGCTTGAGAAACAGGGTGGATAGTGGAATTGCCGACTTTGATATTATGATTCCAAGCAGAATTACTGAAATGTGACGAGAAGTTAATGAACTTTTCACTTAGCACACGCATGTTGGAACGGCACCAAGATCTAATATAATGTCAGTGATGAAACTCTCTGTCCAGTTCACGCTCTGAAGGGTTGAATGTCAGATAGAGCTGGCTATCGTCAGCATAGGCGACAGACTGGATACAATGGGCAGCAATGATGTTTTGTAATGGAGCGCTGAATAGTATGAAAGCGATAGGCTCAATAACAGATCGCTGAGGAACACTCAAGTCGAGACTGGTAGGATGATGATCACATCATGCAATCAAGGAATCACTCACCCTTCTTGCTTTCCGGTTAACTCGACCACGATACATTGACACCACTTGAATGGGTGGAGCTCATACTTAGCATATGATAAAATTAGATGGTTAGGGCATGACAAGATCTTATGACTAATTGTTTGTGAAACAAAACAACTATACATATTGATCTGTAATGTTTATTGGGATGATTTATTCTGGTTGGGAATTTTCGAAAGTGATATACAAGCACTGATTGATACAGCACATTATTGAGCAAGTTGTGAGCACCCCTGCTCACCGTTCGCAGTTTTATTCCTGGGACATTGTGCACCGAATTACAAGCATTTCCCATCACTACAGCATCAATCCCCAGCTGACGTAATCCATAAACCTAGTACACAAAACATCATGGTGAATTTGTGATTACTAGAAAGCATCGTTGTGTTCATATGTAAGTTTATGTTATAGCAGACAAAAATTACTAATTTGTGATTTGGTTTACACAGAGTGAATGCAGTTCGAAAGCATCTATCAGCTCAATTTTCTTCGAATTATTCTTAGCTAATACTAGTTTTACTCAAATACCAGAAAGCAGTTGTGTAATCGCTAACGAAGAAGATTGCGAATGTTACCTATCATTCTAATTGCATGTAGAGCAGCTTTACAGAGGCATGGCTAGGCATTCTCATTGAAGAATCTATGATCATTCTTGAATTACGGGCTTCAGGAACAGGGTGGGTAGTGGAATTGCCGACTTTGATAGTAGGATTCCAAGCAGAATTACTAAAGAAGTACTAACGTGTGACGAGAAGTTAATGAACTTTTCATTTAGCACAAGCATGTTGGAACGGCACGAAGATCTAATGTCAGTGTTAC
>JAUOBX010394778.1:0-10661 GCA_032360705.1 Eupentacta quinquesemita
GGGGGGGGGGGGGGGGCGATTCCGGCCATCTCAAGGGTCCGCCCCCAGAAAAAACGCTCCGCGCCATCCCATGGTGGCGTTCTGCTTAAATAGCATTCAAGCATTTCAGCCCCCTCTCCCAATAATTTCTCCGTTCCGCCACGCCCGAGTCTGCTACGGCGAGATGATCGATGTTTGAAAAACAAGACAAAAAACAATGCCAAACTGCGGATAGGAATAATGACCTCGTAAAAAAAGGGGTTGCTTTCCGGGGGTGGGGTTAGTTTCGAAATCGCTGTTACAAGTCTCCCCCCCCCCCCTCCTCCCGGGAAGCTGGCCCCTCCGTCGAGGTCTCGAGGAAACCCATGCAGCGATGTGATATCACCATATTTCAGGCGCCGCCATGATATAGGTTAGCCTACTTGCTTAACGAATATGCACGAACATATAGCCAGCCTGTAACCTAAATATATCATGCACAAACAACTCGAAGAGCACAGACCTAACCCATGTATTTATGAGTGCATGGTAAACGCCCATAAATACTCTGATTTACTCTCTCAGAGCGCGTGTAGCGTGACAACCGTTTATTGCGACACAGGCTCGATCGCACTGAAATTGCAGCAACGTGAATATAGGCCTTCGTTACCAAAGCATACTATACCGGCATAGCCCAGCGATTCATCGACGAAATATTGACGAAAAATAACGAATTTTGATTGGTATGTATATATATCTTTCTCAATTCCAATAGCTGACCCAACATTCCTTTAATCGTCAGCTTGTACATGTATATGATCACGGCAATATATGCCAACGTGGTATTTAATTCTGGTAACGCCATTGTATTGGCCTAATCACCAGTCTGAGAGAGCATATCGTATTTTCAAGTTTAGGCTACGTTTTTCGCTAGATTTTACAGTCCATGCCGAAAAATGCTTTATTGCACTATTTTATCATAATATTCCATGGCTACCACATGTATTTGTTGAAAAATATATGAGGAATTTACTTCTTCATATTCATATAAGCCTGAGTTTTACAAAAAAAAGTATTAACGTATTAGCGAGGCATAGTAAAATGTAATTTGTGACCTGAAAACAAACGGAACAACGTTAGCCATATTTGGAAATAAAACATAGAAACATAGCCCTATATTTCGGCCAATAACTAGGCTGAAACAACTGGGATTTTTCCTTTTAATTCTATTTAGGCCTATTTGAGCCAACATTTTTATTTGTCATCCAGTCGTTGAAAAAACAATAGTTTATTGTAATATAGGCTACCAGGCTCTATTTTTATTATTATTTCATGGCCTTGCATAAGGAAAACGTGATAATACCAAATCTGAAACAATTTAAACAGTTCTTTATTTATTTATTTCAGCATTTTATTAAGTAACGCACTAGCCTGAATTTCATTTTAGATGTTATTGTCTCAACTCGACTACTCTACTGAAATACGACTGCTATACATTCCAAATATAAGCCTACATTTCATTCATATGTCAATCATAATAATTATTTAATTATTATAAGATTTCATATTTCGATAATATATCAATAACCTATCAAATGTTTGGTGACATCAGCGATGCTAATGTTCTGCAACAGTAAGACCATTTTACTGTAGGCCCGCCTAGTGATAGGCCTACTAGCTAATAATATCTTATTAAATCCAGTTATTTCTCTGTTTTTCGGATATTGTCCATATTAATAGTTCGTTGATGAATCGCTCAACGGCGTGGGGGAGAGATTGTTTGAATTTGACTTTGGTTCATACAATAATGTGCATTCTGTTCAATTCATACATGAATTTCCACTCCCCACTATTGCCCGCAAAATGCGAAGTACCGCAGGCAAATTCAAATCACGACATTCCAATATTTATCTATTTTTTCCAGGATTGCGCTCCGCAGCTTCCGCTATAGAGTCGTCTCAAATCTCGGACTGAACTGCCTCGATGCTGACATTCAATGGCGGGGTATCGCCGGTCAGTTAACCTCACGAATCACCCGTTCAATAATAACGTTCAATCCGCTAGTGTGTGCGTCACAGAGAAGCGACTGCATGGGATCCCAGCAGCAGCACCGGACCTCAACTGTGTTAATTCCGACTCGCTAGGTTTTGGGTCGAGATTTACCCAAGAATTTGGATCACTGAGTTCGTTCCGGACCATAGGCCTACTCAAAGAGGATAGAGATACAAGATGTTTCGAGTCCAGTTCTACCAACTCGGATCCCGGGCTGAAGAAACCGGAGCACAGGTTTGTTAATGGATTCGCTTCCCAAATAAGGCATAATCTTGATAGCGCAGCTGAATATGATTCCAACAGTGACGAAGAGAGTCGGCAGTCTACGATATCCTACGAATTCGATTCCGACTCGGGTGATTCCTCGACTTCCCGCTCGAGCCATTGCTCGGGCAAAGGCTACCGAGGGCCCGGTCCAGAAGATTGTTTTGATGATTCGTACATATCCTCTCCCGCTGCCCCTAAAACACAAAGCAACAACCGATTTAACTCGCAGACGCAACCACTTCGAATGACTAGCACTGGCGCTTCACACAGCGCCAGCGATGCTAACGACCTAGAACAAGCGGAAACTAACTTTACCGTTTGGCCGACAGAGACGGCAATATATGGCGAGGACCGTCTCGCTGAAGCAAAAACGATGCGGGATCAAAATGCTAATTTAATCGCCGAACCCCACGGTTGGTCGATTTCGGGGAACTCCCGGGAGTCTGGGAAGTGGGACTCGACCAAAGTGTTGCAGAACGGCGGCCTGGGGATGGGTGGGAATAGGGAGGGGGTTGAAAAGTCCCCTTGTGACATCAGACAGAGAGAGATGATGATTCCCACATTAATTGAGCAGCGCTGCTTGGATAACTCCAGAAATAACAACTATGACGTTCAATGTACAACTGTCAAAGACGTTGGCAACGGCGGTAAAGTTGGTGACCTTGATAGTTACCTTAAAAACATCAGAGCTGAAGGTGAGAACCCTGGCGGCATATGTCTAGTGTGCCAGTGTGGTGGGAAGACAAAAGGAAACTCGCAGAGGATGAAAAGAAAGAGGAGAAAGAAGCGAAAAGCTGAGTATGAGGTAATAAATAACAATAATCGTCAAGTGGCGAAGAAAATGACTACAATAGCTACTCCGAGTGGCAATTGTATACCGGGGAAGGGTGAATTTGACCGATTGAAGCAAGACACCATGCCGCCTCATCACTTCAACGGCAGGTTACAGGATAATGGTGTAATGCAAGGCACCAGCATTAGTACCAAATCAGGCCCGATCAGCAAGGCCCAAGCTAAGCGGATGATCCGTGAACTGAGACGTACTCTAAGAAGAGTCAGTGCAGAAATCGAAGAACTGAAGAAACTCACGGGAAGTAAGAAGTGTAATTCTAAGAAAATGAAAACCGTGGGAAAGACCAATAAATACCCACACGCTGCCTCACCTCCGAAGGTAATGGGAGTAGGGGTCCCGGGCGGAACGGGACTGAAGCGAAAGAAGGCGCGTCGCGTTACTCACCCCGCGGCTCCTGCAGGGCCCGGCCCTCCTGAGGACCACAAGTTTACCCTCCAAGCCCTGTTCCCCGCCACACCCAGCCTCGCGGTTCGAGACGGCGAGCTCGTGTCGAGCTACAGTATGATCGTTCCCCGTGGGTCCATTCCCCCCAGGAACCACCCACTGTGGACGTGGACTCACGGAAAGCGCCCTCTTGAAAGAACGGCGAACATGTAACTGGCGGCGTAGTCACAGAACAAGGATAAAATAGTAAGCACAGTATTTACATAGCCAGGCACGTAGCTACGAGGGGCACGGAGCTACGAGGGGCGGCAGGGGGTTTGGGGCGAAAAAAGACTGAAGCTTGGGTTGATTCTCTTCATGGAACACGCACAAAGGTACTCTAAAATTCCACATCACAGTCACAGATTTTATGTCAGGAAGTCCATCACTATTTGGAATCTCAGTCTTTTGCGCAGTCAAAGCGCTTCACATACCGTACTAAGTATATTGTCTGATGATTAGTGACGTGTCAATCCCGCACTTATATAGTCTCCTGGCGCCATGAATCGGGTTGTCACATAGTCGTGTCCCCGGGGGAAACTCCCCAATAGTGACTGCCACAAGCGGTGCTCATTGTTCTTAACGATCCACCTAGCATGGTACCCCCTTTACACGCGGGTACCGTGTGGTTATCGAGAGACATGCGTTGTTCAATAGCACTGGGGAGAGCCCCACCAGCCTTGCAGGTGTCCGAACTCGAAATCTATGATTGATCATTTGTCGGAAGCTCTACGACTTAACTAATCCGCCTCCCATACAGTGTTAGCGCTAAGGGGTGGGATAGTCAGATTCTGACTATTTTTTCTTGAATCCCTCTAAAAAATTATTGATGAGAGGAATATTCCCTCGCATTTGATCAAATAGCAGCCCATAACAGAACCTAAATTCGCATTAGAGTGATGAATAAACCCTCTCTAATTCTAGGAATCCCTCTCAGAAAAATTCCCATCCCTCCCTGACTCGATTCCTTAGGGCTAACACTGCTCCCATATCACCTTTCCCGGACTATGGTCAGGATGGTATAGACTATAGTATAGAGTATAGAGTAGACCGTCGGCGACCACAGCCGACTTCTTATACTATATCTCGCCATCTAATATTCAATTTTTAGTCTTCGGACTAATGGACTATCGTAAACAGGCTGGGACTGTTCGATGCCCCTCCCCCTTCCATCTTTTTCTGTCTGTCTCGCATTCCTCCTAGTACCTAACCCCGCAGGATCAGTTTGACCACGGCTCCGATGATATCGTAACATTGAATGTCTTCAAATAACTGTAAAATGTGAATGGAAATTGTTTTTAATTTTCAAATTGTGAATTATTCCGTTCATATCTTGACTCCCAAATAGTTTTCATTACCTGTCGTCTATCAGCAAATTACTGATAATAAAAGAACATAGAAATAAATATGAACGATATGTCCTGAAATTTATAATGCGCCGCGAATTATTCTAGAATTACTAATAAAAACCCTTTTCTGCAAACCGTTAATATTTTGAGTTCTTACAAATAGAAAAAAATATATAACGAACCGTCACATTATTCCTGGAAACAACAATCTGATTTGTTCGTTTTTCACTAACGAGCAGTTATTCACCTCTGTTGTGGACTTCACCATCGATGAATTATTAATATTGGACTAAGTAAATTAAAATTTTAATTAAAATTTAAATATGTATAATTGAAATTATACAAGTGGGGTTTAAAAGGTTCACGGAACCATCCGGAACACTATATTGATAGTCTATACTCTAACTCTTTATCCGAATTGTTGTCAATCTTTTTTCAGCAGGTGGTTAGACGCGACTACACGTCATGCGGAATTAAGTGTATAACATTTCATCGTATTCCACGTTTCACGTTTCATCCTCATGCCTATTTATTATTTCTGAACTCGCCTCTTCGCCTGATACCATCGAACAGTTGAATCTCAATTAAAATTGTATGACAATCAGAAAATTGCTAATGAAAATATAGACCTCGTCTTCACAGTAATTTTCCTAATGTGAACAAATGTACATATATATATTAATGTACACGGTCCCCCGTTCATCCCTGCAATCATATAGGATATTATATAGCGTCAGTTTGCGTCTTTTATTCTTACTCCCTCCACTAAAGTGTTAGATATATTCCATGTACGAATTTTGTATTAACACACTCTAGTCGAGTCTTCTCAGTTTCTGCTCCTCGTTTGTGGAACAATGTCGACATCACAGTAAGATATACTATTTCTATTGAGTCATTTAAATCTAAGTTGAAATCGCTTATGTTTAGAAGAGCGTCCGATCAATTACTCTGTTAAATTTTTGTGAAGCGCATTTGAGCATTTTTTTAATGGAATTTGCGATATATAAATGTCACTTTTATTTATTTATTACTATCTTTCATGTCGTTCTCAACAAAGACCGAAACTTTTTGAAGGTCACGACAACGTTCCGATACTATTTCAGAAATGTTTGGAAAAAAATATCCCAGAAACATATTTATGTTATTAAGAATTAAGGAGTAATAGAACTACGAAATGAAACGAAATTATAAATATAATATTCTCTGACAACACCCACATTCTGTTTTCGCTACCAAAAACTTTTTAGTACACTTTCGGATTTTCTTCGAAAATATTTTCGAAACGTTTCGCCAGATGTTCCTCGAATATTTTCCGTTGAGTAACGCATAAGTTAGGAGAACGTTTCCAAAACATTTTACGGAACGTTTCTAAAATATTTCGAAATCATTCTGAAAGCGTCATTGAAAGGAATTCTTGTCGCCAGAATTTGGGTCAGTTCAGCGGATGATAATCTTCCAGTTGCCAGAGAATGAATTACTATTTCGTAGGTAGGCCTATATATATTGCGGAATAGGGCCTCACAAAATATAAGTTAGAACACGTTTCGTTGAGTAGACATATATCATTACATTTTATCATGGAAGAAATTGCCAACAAAGGGGCACGGCACAGCATGTGTAGAAAATATCGTGATAGGTAGATATACAGATATAGAGGCCTAATTATATTTTACTACAAGCAATTTCCATTGACTGCCTCGATTTCCCGTAAACTATCGCGGAAATTACGATTTCCTTGCCAATAATGTAACTGTCTATACTTGCATACACATACAGATAGCTAGGCCTACATAATATAATTATATTCATGTCGATCGGATAATTTTGCGTCAGATGTCTCTGTCAGACTGTTTTCCTTGGCTGCATTGAGGGATGTGTACATGAGCTCGTGAAATATAAAATGAGCTTATAGGCAGAATGTTAGGTGATCACTTTATGGACCACGATAGGGCTATTTTGAAAACACACAAACAAACAAGCAAATAGACACAAATCTCACTCGGTGAAGAAGTACAGGGAGTACCATTCGAAAGGTAAAATGTATTTTATTTCTGTTATATTTGTTAAAACCTTTTTATTCTCTGTTATTTTCCCCTATAACTGTCTGACAGTGTTGGCGCTGAGGAGAGTTTGAGAGGGATTTCACTGTTCTAATGCAGGAGTCCCTCCAAAAAAAATAAGACAGTATAGGGACAGTCCCTCCTAAATATTTCGGATTCTGGGGTTGTTAATTGTTACTGTATATGAGAATCCCTTTGTTCACTCCTAAAATCTCTCTCATAATAACTCACAGGGAGGGAATTCCCTCCCAGAATGAATAGCTTAGCGCCAACACTGCTTTCTGATAGTCAGCTGAGCGCGCGATAGCAATTTAATCTGAGAGTCAGAATTCAGCGTGTCCGCCTTTTCGGGATGACTGTCTGACAGTAGGCTGGAAATAGGGGGATAGGTGTTCGGTTACACTCCAAAACATTTCGTGTCTATTTAGATTTTCAGAAACAAACTGTCAGCTACTTTATAATTTATATAATTGTCCCTTTCTCCAACCCGTGTTTTTTTGGGAAGAATTATTTATTTAAATTATTCACACTTGGATGGAAATTTTGTTTTATAATTTCGACACACCCATGCATGTCTATTTGTTGTAATATTTTTCTCATTTGTCTGAAAAAAAAAAGTTTCTTATCCAGGTGGTTATATTTGTTACTTACAAATCAAATTATTTCTTATGCAAAATATCGTGCACTCGTGTGTTAATTATTTTGTGAGTACCAAAACATGTTATGATAACTTAAAATGAAATGAGCAAAAATCTGTTGATATATCTTGCTTATTTTTCTTCCAAAAAAACTACTTTATCATTCGGGTGGTTATATTTGTTTCTATAAATTACATTATTTCTTATGCAAAATATTGCCCACTCGTATGTTAATTATTCATTGAAGACCAAATCATGTTGTGATATATTCGAATAAAATGAACAAACATTTCTGTCTCATTTGGCTGATCAAATAAAGTTACTGCTAAGTGGTGATATGACAACATGTTACAAACAACCCAAGATTGATTCATTTTATAACTAATCAAATTCGTTTGGCTTCCAGTAAAAATGTGTAGGTGTTTGTACAGCGCAGATGAGTATATATTATTTCTGCGCTTTATAAGTTCTCCAATGATAATATCAATTATTATAATAATTCGTTCGAACAGAGCATCATCCCTATATATAATTAGTCATAGACACACCATTATTCTGTGTTATAATTGCTTTCATAGGATTTAAAAATATAAAATTGTAGTATATTATTCACCAGTTCGTAAAACTACACACTGGTCCCATCCATATATTTGTTGACAAAATGTATATTTTATATATGCATGTGGCAGGTGTTGACAATATCATATTTCTACCGCAGAATTGCATGAATTCTTTAAATATCATTTCTACAGCAGATCCCCGCATAGCCTCATTGGTAAACGCATTTGAAAGCGTATCAAATCAACACATAGACTATAATATATACTGTGTTGTGACAATCATTGAACGACTCGACGATTTTCACCTCTGTTCAGAATGCATGTGTTATGTCTGGTTCAACCTTATTTTATAATAGGGAGTTGCAGAAATAACGATTGTTTGTGACCGTGTATATGAACATTTCAATTATGCCAACCTCGAACACAATTGCTCACGTTAGAACTCTCATGAACCTTTTTTATGCTTATCATTGATATAAAATCCGTTAGGCCTGATTCAATGAATTCTTTGAATATTTTCCACAGCAGATCCCCGCATAGGTATACGCATTTGAAAGCGTATCAAATCAACACATAGGCTATAATATATACGGTGTTGTGACAATCATTGGACGATTTGACCATATTCACCTCAAGTTCGTTTTAAATGCATGTGGTATGTCTGATTCGGCCTTATTTTCTAATAGGGAGTTGCGAACAAAACGATTGTTTGGGATCGTGTATATGAACATTTCAAGTCTGGCAATCTCGAACACAATTGCTCACGTTAGAACTCTCATGAAAATTTGTTTGGCTAATTGCTGATAAAGAATCTGTCAGGCCTGATTCAAATTTAGCCTACAATGAGATTTTCTATGATGTTTCAAATTTTAGTAGTCACCGTGTCTCTAGATTTTATATGACGAATTTTAGTCTCGTGTATCGTGATCAGCATTATAATAGGAGTTTCTTGTTAAATTCGAAAGCGTTCTGTTTAGCTCATTTTAGGTTGTGTAACTAGATATTATGTCAGTCGATACAAAAATTGCATTAGGGTCTTTATTTTGGACAAAAATCCAATCAATATTTTTTTTTGTATTTCGAGATAAAGCTACTTCACCTAGTTGCATACTGTCATACTGTTTTTCCACATTTTCCATTAGTTCAAAAGGGACCAACATAATTTAATCGGATGCCAAAAATTACGTCGTTCTTCATTCGTCGATAATTTTGTATTTATTGTGTCATTGTCGCGTTGAATATAATGAGGTTACTTTATATAGAAATAATTGTTGAATAAATCATTACTAATTCTAGTAATTCAGCGTTATCGATATACATTTTCAGGATCCGTGGTGCGTAAGCTGCATACAATTTGATGTTGCCAATGTCGCAATGTAAAAAATGTATAAAATCATGTTAAATTGAACCATGGCCGAACCAAGAGATGTACAGGATATTTATAAAATTGCGTGCCTATTTTTCCAATCGAAATATTTGTATTTAGAATTTTGGCAAGTATCACTCTAACGTTAATTAATGACATCAATTTTGTTGCCAGTTGAAGTCATTTTCTGCCCGAGTTAATATTTCGACAGGTAATATCTACTGTCAGCGTCTTTAAATTTCGTTCATTCATCAGTTTATTGAAGTTTAATCTTCTGGTCTATATAGAACAGTGGAAAGAAGCATCTTTGTTAGAAATATCTGAATATAGTCTTATGAGGGCACAATCGCCATGACCATGAACCATGCCTGATTATCTCATTCATTAACCAGTTATTGACCTAGGGCGATTTGTGTTTCGTCATGGAGTTGGTACTCTGTACAGCTGCTCAGTATAGGCCTATAGGCAGATAGGGGTGATGTATTACCGTAGCTCCTATATACTGCCCTAGCCATACCTGCAGTGACAACTGGGTATGTAGTATAGGTGTACCACAAGTCGATCGGTACCGCAAGTCGCCAGTGCGTGTAAAACAAGAACAGACAATGCGTGTGTGTCCCTAATGTTCTAAATATGAACAATGTTGCCCGATAGTTCGAATAATTCCAAAATTTTGTTGAGTGAAAATGTGATTCCGGGCTATTTTTTGAGAAGTTGTTGATGGTTCAAGTTGTTTTGAACAGGCCAGAACAAAACTGTTCTAAAATTCGCCACGACTATGATGTTAACCTCCAAAAGTGAAATTCTAGGAGAGGATAAATTTCCTCTATTATAAAGTTGCATTTATTGAATATTCCAGGAAAAATAGGTGAGACAGAGTCAAATGACTGACTTGATGACTTGATTTGACTGACCTTCCCAAAATCTTACAGAAATTGGTCATTGGAATAATGGTAGATTCCTCAAAATGTTGACACCAAAAACAGGATGCTTTGTTTCTTGCTACATAAAAAGGTAAAATATTTTCAGACGTTCATATAACGTAAATTCATATTTGCTTTTTAGCTCAAACCAGCAATGCTGGTTGAGCTATTGTGATGGGAGCGTCACTCTATCTATCTATCTATCTATCTAT
>JAUOBX010394889.1:0-10661 GCA_032360705.1 Eupentacta quinquesemita
GCAATTCGCGGGGTAGTCCAGGTAAAGCAATGCATGATGGGATAGCGTACATCTCGCGCAATGTACATGGCACAAACCTTGAAGTACTCTAACTCTGTAATGGAACGTCGTATGGACGTCTGGTGTGGACTGATGTATTTATTATTGTCTAAGCTACAATATGAGCCCATGTTCACTCGAGCCTGCAGAATACTTAAGCGAGTTCACAGATAGAGCAGTGGTCTATGCATAGAATCGGTATATTGACTGTAGACATTCGGAGGACCTGCTTCATCAACTGTGACGGAGAATATCAAGAGACTACTAAGTTTGTTTCGTTCAGAGAATATCTCGGATAAATTGTTTTTCCTCTCTGTCCAGGAACAGCATTCGTACAGTGTATTGTTATTGGATACAGGCGCTTTACGAATTACCGTATATAATATTATCATTATTATCTTATTTTGTATTATTACTTGTCAGTATTATTTTATTATCACTATCCGTATTATTTGTATTATTACAGAACGATCTGTGGTCTAGTACACTCCCTAACATCGTTTGTATACTGAGTGCCAGGTCTCGGTTTTTTTCCGAATAGTTGTTTGAAACCAATTACACTATTTAGGAAGATCAGTTGAATTCAGTGACATTCCATGAATTCCTAAAAGTACTGCACTTGATCAGTTGCATTATGAGCTGAATAAACGCTCATCATTGGATTCAAGTCAAATATTTGAATTACGCAGTAGTTTTATGGTATCATGTGCAGATGGTCTGTATAGGTGAGTCACTCTTCAATTTCGCGGCAACTACGAACTCGTGGGAATCAACTGAATGGCGTTGGAGTTGTTTTACTTGACTGTGGAACAGATTCATCTCTGCTTTCCAGATATTGGTCTTGTAATCGTGAGAACACCCACATCACGCATCGCCACATCTGTGGTAGCCGGAATAAACGTTCTATTTTACCAGAAATCAAAAGTAATAGTGGTACATCAGTGTTTGCTTTCTTAGCGTGATTCCTAAAGTAGTTATTTTCCTACATTACTACGAGTCGCCCACTTTTATCATGTTTAGTTGTCAGAGGAGGTAGGCCACTAAATTTTCATCCGATCAACACTGTTCAAATATGTGTATATTTTATATTAGTGTACACACGTCGATCCAGCGTGCAAAATTGCCCATAAGTGTCCTTTGTTAGTATTGCAGTTTACTATTACAGTTCGTCTCGGGAAAATCTCTATCCTCATTGAACCAATTTCCACCTGACTACGGCAGCATGAAAGCACATCGTCATTCTCAACTTCATCAGCTAGCTGTATTCCCAATCGAATGTTGAACAGTCTCTGATTTGTTCCACTGGGCTGTTCAATGTGAGAGGCGAGTGATGGATGGTCCTGAGCTCACCCAAATGGAAGATCGATAACGACCAACGTGAAATCGGTCCCAGAAGGAATCAGCTAATGAACTCGAAGTCGATTGAAACCGCCACATTGTGATGTTTCCGTCTGATATTATTGCAATGCTGAAATCGCATATGGATGTTGTTTGTGGGGCACATTCTGGGGTCAGTTATGATGACTGTTTTGTGAAATTTATCAATACTGATGAAAGCTGAACTCAGATTGTCCCAGAATCGATAAGTATGATTAGGATTCTATGGATCTAGTAAAGGAGAGTAATACAACTTACTGATTCTGCCTGGAATCTGCTACACTATATCACGCTTGAAGCATAATATATCATGTTGCAACATTGATCAGATTACCACATTTTCATAACGTCTATCATCTGTTGATCCATACCATGATATGTGATGCGTTGCTGAAACAGACAACGTGTCATTGGTAGTGTTCTCCAATTGTATTAATGGTAGAGTGACTTATCTCTCATGGGAGCTAACTCACGATCAGTATATCGGTATTTTCAATTCAATAACACACAGCAACATTTGTCTGATAAAAGGGCAAGGATATATATTTCAGTGACATAAAAAGCCCATAACGCACGGATACTATGTTTCACATGGGAAAATTACTTTAACATAACAATAGTGGAGGGCGGGTTCGGATCGGGAATTGAGGGGTTTTTGTTTTGAGCTGTTATGAGTTCTCCCAGCGGCACATGGTATGTTTCCTTTTGAAATGTCAGATATTCCGTCTAGAGTATTAGTGACAGTTGTGAGAGGTGATAATCAAACACAAAGCGGTATTTAAACTCGAATTGATCTCACGTTTGACCGGTAAGTTTATCTACTATGTACGTACATTTTTAAGCGTGATAGAGATGTAATGTCCCCACTCTTATGGAACTTTTCAGCAAACGAATATCGAGTAAGGTAAAAGCAATATATTTGGAACCGTACCAATAACTGACTTTGCCTCCGTTGCTAACAATAAATCGCATATAGATATTGGTTAGAAACATATTCAAACCGTAGATGAATTATAAATGTACATTTTAGAATATCGGTACCTCAAGAGCAGTAACCCGTAATCTCGTTTCTCTCAACCCAGCGTATCATATAGCTGAATTTATTATAAGCCTATGTCAGTATGTCTGAATTGTCTGAACCGACGCGAGAATCATATCGTTGTGTTATTTAAATCGTGGACAATGTCGAACACTCGTGAAAAGACGTCAGTATATATTTTTTTCGGAATGAAGTATTGCGCAGACTGCGTTGTAGTTAATCTTCCTCTACATTGATGGGCCTCAGGAATGTTGTTGTGATTATATTATTCATCCTCCCATCGATATTAGGTCGTGCTGGCCTTGATAGCTCTTAGAATTACATTCGCATGAAAACAGAGAGGTGTTCCCGACCATTGTTCAAGGACCCCTTCCGTACATGTGCTGCCAGGCTGAGATTCATTAGACGTAATAGGCGTCCGTCAGTATGTAACCTATGCACATAGACGTCCTGATGCGTGCATCATATTCCTGACTTGGACTTCTTCTCACGGTGACCATAACGGTGGCGAATTATTTCGGGTGTGCGTTCCAAGGGCAGGCGCCGTATATGAGACATCTCACCGTTCTCACGGTCCAAAATGTGCTTGTTCACAGCAGAAAATCCTTCCGGGTGAAATTTAATTTATAATACCCACCGTCGTACTTCATACGATATCCAAGATACGACACTTTTTCGAATCCATATATATGGATGGTTCCCAACACTGATCAGACTTCAAATGAATCAAACTCGTTCACTATCCGTTGTGTTGTTATTGTTTATAGTGCTGCTGTTGTGGAATCGATTCATTGAAGAAAAAAAACATTACATAACATCTCTCTCTCTTTCTCTTCGTTAATATATGTTCTGATCATCAAGAAAATGCATTTGACAGCAATGTGGGTGGATGGCATCATACTACCTAAGACCGAATAGTGCAGATGTTAGTATACACATCATAATAAGTAGTAGGTAACTGTGGTTCGCTGATTAATACCCTGATGACGATTTATCCTGTAGCATGACATTTGATTAGTGGTGCCCGGATCGATGACTGACGTGCATCCAATTTCGTAACGTGTCGCAAATTGTAAACTAACTAGATCATCGTGGCAATACCCCTACCACTGAGAACTTCGACCTTGACATAATGATTCCGTTATAACTGACATAGGTGTCGTCAGCGAATAATACCCTGCAGATAGATCAAGGGCGATTTCGAACGCTGAACGTGGGCATACGGCGTTCTCCATCGTCGATGAGGCGCCCTTCAATACGTGATGAAGTTTATTCAGTACATCATGCGAAGGTCATTAAAAGTGTGGAATATCTCGATAATTTGCATGAGTTCCATAGGATTCATCTACATGCATGACAGTTGACTAGTGGTGTTTGGAACGATGTCTGACGTGCATCCAATGTCGTAACGTTAGGTTCTACTTTGAACAATGTGGCTATACTACTACCACTGATGTTTTCGACTTTGATAAAGTCATCGGAAAATACCCTGCGGATAGATCGCTGGCGAATGTGAATGCTAAACGTGGGCTTGCCGCGTTTCCGAGCGTCAATGAGGCGCCCGTCAAAACGTTGCAAAGTCTCATCAGGCGAGCATGCGAAGGTCAATCAAAAGTGTGGAATATCTGGAGAATATGTATAGGTTTTATGGGAAGCATCTGTATCTACTAGTAACATAGACTGTACAGATTGACAGATGCGTATGATTTGGTGAACGTGTAAATTACTCACTCAGAACACTTCGAATCGTATGACTTGTCACTGCGATGCATTTTGGAATACATTTTGCAATTATGTCATGTGAATGGCAGTTTATTCAACGGAGATTTTTCAAACCTATATCCTCATCAGGATACACAGTATATTTCCAGTATTTTACACTTATATTACCGAATCGAGTGAATATCAGTGGTGATATTGAATATAGTGTGTGGTGCGCCACAGGCTACGGAAAGCATTATGGAGTGACCGGCGACCAACATACTATCCCGATAATCTACCGAGAGGGGTGTATTGAATATAGGAAAGAGGGTCGAAGCGACTATTGCTGAATGTAACTGCAGCTATTCAGACAACTAAGATATGCTATATCGTATGTCACCAGGATGAGTTTAAACTCATTATGCAAGAGAGTGAACAATTTTTTTCGTCGGAGACCAGGCGTGATGCGATAAATCTCGAATTCGAGAAATATATTGTAGGCCCTATCCACCATGTGCAAATATTAAATAGGTACATAGCTGAAATTTAATATTGAATAAGTATACCAAATATTTGCTCTGTCAAATGCCCCGTGTTCAATCCGATCTGAACAGAAATATAGGGAAATGTGTACATCTTGTACCGATATCGCAGTTCATACAGCTCCACACTACTCCATATATATAAATTATGAACACGGTATTGTTTGTGGAGTCGTAATCAACAGCTATTCACGAATACTATAAAAACTACGCTTTGTTAATCAACAGTTCCTCTTCGAGTTCAAAATAGGTTCGAGCATGTTAGACCTGTCTTACGCGTTGATATAGTAACATTAACATCGACATAAAAGCGAGCTTCAATCCCACGAGGGTTTATTTTTTTGCTAGGCACTGAGCAGATTGACTTAGCACTAAGAATAGATAACCCGACTGTTTTCCCGCGATATTGTATGAACTGTCTAGACAAAGCATTATGTGGGCTGTAATCAGACTGATTAGTGATATAGCTAATACTTGCGTTGCGCCGCAAGCAGTGTTCTGGTCATGCATATGGCGCAGTACTTTACCCAACAGGTGCATGAAAAATAGAATAATGAAGCTACAGTCAACTAATAATTGAAATAGTCAGTGAAGAATAAATACGTACTGGAAATAAGGTTCAGAATGTTGCTGGAACGATGGGGTTTATTCCAATATCATTTATTTGCAAATAGTCAATGTACATACTGCAACAGCCTCCTGCCTCAAGGTTTTACTATTTGGAGGGTACTCGATATGCACGCGGGCAAATCAAGTAAACGAAATGTCTAGTTTTATTCATTCTCCGTTCCAGAGAAATGAATAAATGTAGTTTAACAATTTACCAACGTTCTTCAGAATATACAATTACATGTTGCCTTTGTAAACACTATAGTGTACGGGATCACAGAAACTTTCGTGATATCGAAAATGTGTATAGCTCGCTGACACAAAACACAATTCATTTCGTTTCACACCAATCGAGGAACAATAAATTGCTCCCATGTTCAAAAGTTGTCCTAATACTCCTCAGACATCTCATTATTTAGCTCTGAAAATCACAATTGCCGTGGAATGCCTCGGGCTGAAAAAAAACATTTCGGTCAGTTTTGAGCATGTTTGATGGAAACTATTCACCAATTGCGAATACATTAAAATTACAATTACAGTTCGCCGCACTTCAATTCAGGTGAAGCCTCCACTTCTCTCACGATTAGCACAGCGTCTATGAAGATGCATTCAGCAAATTGGCTGAGATGGTGTGAGTGACATGTTCACCAGTGGTGACAAGCCTTAGGATTATTAGGGTGGTACAACTGAAAAGGGATATCGTGCTGATTATTCCTACGATCGATCATTTTAGGCCACTGGGTCTTCATATTCTGTAATGTACTTTCACCTAATTTCCCGAGAGAGTAACGTGGATACTCGACTCACAGTTACACTTATGTTATACTCATTGCTCGAAACAGAAAATTGAAACTCCTGCGAGGAATGAGCATACGCAGTAGCAAATGATGAGGTTACAACCCCGGGTATATTTGCAGACATTCATGTTTCACACTAGCTTATGACACATACATGGCATGATTTACACCCACATCACTTCACAAATATTACCTTAATATAACGGGGATAGGCACGCTCTCTTTGGAAACTGCGGGAAGTAAGTATGCACAGGTTGTACCCAGTTTCCTCATAGGTTCCTTAGTGGAACAGGCTACATCGATTAGGTGTGCCTTACTCAACGACATATCGGAAAGCTAATCGGTCATATGCGGGATTCAAACCCACTGTATGATCATCAGTATGGAGCTCGTCCAAATGAGCCAACCCCAAAATAACGATTTATAAATAAGGCATATTTTTTGCGAGAACAGCATAGCCTCTCTAATTTCTCTCCTGCATTATCATAGTGTGACTGTCAATCCCATTCCTCAGAGTAGATCAGTGCATTCTTTTCAAAAAGATATGCAGTTGCTCAGAAGTTAGCTCCACGTTATTACAGCACACCTAATATTTTTAGGATTCATTTTCTTCGGCAGATTTTGGCAGTTCCGTATTCATTGAATCGACATAACAACGGACTCGAGAATTACGTTTGGTAAATAATAAAAAGACTGATTACCATAGGTCTAACGTACGACTCTACTACGAGGAATTAACTAATTGGGACAATATGTCCTATAGGTTGATTAACCGACCTCGATCGACAGAAACTCGGGATGCGTAAATCAAATATTCTTCCTTCGGGAGTTCAAATTGAGTTTACACACGCACCACGTTCCAGGCAGTTAAAATAAACACTTGATACCAGGATAACAGCCATCGAACCATTACCAACTGAATTGCTCAGTGGCCCCATTCAATTTACCGACTAACCTGAATTCATGCTCATTCCAATTAGATAATCAACTCATTTCAAGACGAGTATAGCGACAGAGGCGTTCTGCTTCATTGCCTTATTTGACCAACAGGAATTAGGACGGCGTGAGTGATAGAGTGTGATCCCTCACGCAGGCACTTGTACCATCGAGTCTTGATTAAGGTAATAGTCTCCTACGTGGCAATAGTGAAGAGCTGCTGGGAAATCTTTGATTGTTTCTGCAGTACGGTACAGTGCAACGCGTCTGGTTGAGAGGACTCCCAAGAATACTATATTGACTGACGACATTCGAAAAAACGTGCTTTCTCGACTGCTGTCTCAACGTTCTGTACCAATAACATCGCGGAACGAAATATAACTATTCCACCAGGGACGGCCGGACGGAGAATATCAAGAGACTACTGAAGTTTATTTCGTTCAGGCAATATCTCGAATAAATTATCATTGTTTCCTTCTTTGTCCTGCATGAGACCATGTGTATTGTGTATTGTCATTGGATACATGCGCTTTACAGATCACCCTTCATTACCATTATCATTATTATTATATTACGATCTGTGGTTTAGTACAAAAAAAAATCCTAGAACTTCCTAACATTATCTGCATATTAAGTGCCAGCTCTCAGGTTTATTCCGAAGAGTTCTGTGTGAAACCAGTTACCATATTTAGTAAGATCAGTTCAATTCGGTGACATTCCTTCAATTCCTTGAAGTACTGCATTTGGTCATTTGCAGTATGAGCTGAATCAAAGTTCATTAATGGATTCAGAGCTTATGGTGACATTAAATGAGTACTTCCCTATATGGCTGACCTGACATAACCCAAATACATACACTAGCGTAATTCAAATATTCGAACTATTTTTATAGATTATATCTATGAAAATAGTTCGAATTACGCTGTTGCTTCATAGAATTATGTGCAGATGGTTTGTATAGGTGAGTCACTCTTCAATTTGACGACAGCTACGAATTCGTGCAGATCAACTTGCGTTGGAGTTGTTTCACCTGACTCGAGAACAGATTCATGTCTGCTTCCTAGATATTGGGAGATACTGAGAGACGGATCAAATGTTGTATTATATCATAGATCAACAGTGACATTTATATTAATAGTGATAATAATATTATCTTTTTCAGTTGTCAGAGGAGGTAGGCCACAAAATTGCCATCCTATCAAATCTGATTGAATGTGTATATATTTTCCATCGGTGTAAGTATGGCGATCCAGCGTGCGGGAACGCCCATATTGGTCCTTCTTTAGTATTGCAGTTAACTATTCCCTCGAAACTAACTCCATCTCTATCCTAATTGAACTCATGTCGACCTGAAAGCACATCTTCCCTCTCAACTTTATTAGCTAATTGTATTCTTAATCGATTGTTGAACAGTCTCTGCTTCGTTCCACTGGGCTGTCTCATATGGGAGGCGAGTGATGGATGGTTCCGAGTTCACCCGAATAGACGATCAATAACGACAAATTCAAGTTGAATCGTTCCCAGGACAAATGAGCTACTATACTCATATTCGATCAAATTCGCCACATTTGGATGTTACTGTCTGATACGAATGTAATGGTAAAAATCCCTCATGGATATTTTTTGTAGGGCACATGCTAGGGTCAGAGATGAAGACTGTTTTGTTTATTTGACGATATTGATGACAGTTGCACCTAGCACACTTATCAGTTTGAGACGATCCGACAAGATTGTTTTTCATCTTCTAAAAGAAACTGACTGATTCTGCCTTGAATCTGCTACACTATAACACGCTTGGGGAATACAATATCAGATTACCATATATAAGGTCTATCATCTGTTGATCCATATCATGTTAACATACGTCCTCAAAACAGACAACGTGTCATTGTCAGTGTTCTTCCGTTGTCTTGATGGGAGAGGGACTTATCTCTCGTGGGAGCTTTCCTCATGATCAGCATATTGGTATTTTCAATTCAATAACACACGGCAACGATTGACTGATGGGATGGCAAGGATGTATTGCGGTGTCATGAGAAGGCCCATAACGCACGAATACTATGTTACACGTGGAAAAATGACTCATTCTAACTGATTAAAAGTCCAAGTTCACTAAAGGTTCACATAACAATACTGAACTCGTTGGGATAGTTGCTTGTGACCCATGGGTATACGGGTGGCCCTCATCCGTGATGATAGAGGAGGGCGAGTTTGGATCTGGAATTGAGGGTTGTTCGTTTTTAGCTGTCAGTAATTCTCCCAGCGGCACGTGGTGAATATGGGCGACTGTATAAAGTAAATATGTATGTTTTTTCAGGCTCTGGGTTTTAAGTGATGGCTGTTTGGTGGGTGGATTCAATGGGAACATAATGGTAGGCTACCAGCTGACTTAGAGTACGAACGGTATGTTTTCTTTTGAAATGTCAAATATCCCGTCTAGGGTAACAGTGACAGTTGTGGGTGGTGATAATCAAACACAAAGTGGTTTTTCAAATCAAAATGATGGCACGTTTGGTCGGTAAGTTCATCTACTCTATACGTACATTATGAAGAGTGATCGAGATATAATGTTCACACTTTTCAGCGAAAGAATATCGGGTACGATGAAAACAATATATTGGGAACTGTAGCAATTATACTGACTTTGCCTCCATTGCTAACGATGATTCGCATATAAATATTGGTTAGAAACATATTCAAACCGTAGATGAATTCCTATTATTTCTAACGATTCAAGGCAGTTCTAATATACATGTTATAATCCCGGTACTTCAAGAGCAGTAACTCATTATCTCACTTCTCTCTAATCAGTGTATCATAAGCTGAATTGATTATAAGTCTATGTCTGAACTGGCGCGATAATCCTATCGGTGTGTTATTTAAATCGGGGACAATGTCGAACACTCGTGAAAAGACGTCAGAATACGTTTCCTGAATGAAGTATTGGCGCAAACTGCGTTGCAGTTCATATTCTATATATTGTTGTACCTCAGGAATGTTGTTGTGATTAGATTATTCATCCTCCCATCGATATTAGGCCGTGCTGGCCTTGATAGCTCTTAGAATTACATTCGCATGATAACAGAGAGGTATTCTCGACCATTGTGCAATGGCGCATTCGTACGTATACTGCCAGGGCTGAGATGTATTACACGTATTAGGCTTCCGACAGTGTGTAACCTACACTCTGAACAAAATCGGGTGAAATTCACCAGGAAATGGTGACATTTTAACCAGGCTCCGTGTTCGGATGCCACCAACACGACTCTGGTGAATTTCACCAGGATTTCCTTGTGAGTCATTTCTACCAGAATCCTGGTTAATATCACCAGGTTGATGTGGTGACATTTCCTGGTGAACCTAACCACAATCATGATGAATTTTACAAGGTCTCCTGGTCTGCAATTCACCAGATTCCTGGTTAATATTTACTGTTCATTTGATTTACCATAGGCCTATTTATTTTCTTGTTATATGACAGCATTCTTGGTGAAGATGATCATACATTCATCATCACATACAACTACCACGTCTACCAGTATCCTAGTTGTTTTAACCGAAAGATGTCCGTCCCATATAATTCCCGGTGACGCTATGGGCTCCTAGTGAATTGATCATCAG
>JAUOBX010395000.1:0-10661 GCA_032360705.1 Eupentacta quinquesemita
CCACCTGTTTATCTACTTTCGTTGTTGTCAAAAAGACTATATTTTATACAGTCAATTTCATCTAATTTGCCGATGATGATTTCTGTTGTGGAGAAGAGGGTGCTCGCGCACCCTGAACTCCTACCCTGTTATACACTGAGTATGTTCTAATCAACTTCCCCACTTGACAGTCAGTGGCTTCCATTTGTCTGATCTCAATCTGTGGCTGGGCTATCGGCCAACACACTGTATAAATGCAGAGCATGTTCACAGAGGACACGATAGCTGAAATCGTATGGCTATTCATATCGTATGACAGTATGACAGTGTATAGATCTATAGCCAAAACAGTAAAAATGTAATGCAATTACATCCAGTTAGTTATTCTATCCAATCGTCTGGTTTTGGAACATCATGCCTACATTGAAGGGGCCTAAAAAGAGTACATGAATATCAAATATAATTAGGTGTCTGCATGCATACTTAGAAGATACGGTAGCCGAAAACGGACGAGCTGTTATATATATATATATATATGTGAAATTCAACATTCCCGCTAGACACTAGGCATTCCTGGTTTCCACTCGTCCAAATGCTTCCCTTTTATTAGAAATATGTTGTCTATACTTTGTAGGTATTATAGTTAGTACACGTGTATATAGGCCTGTAAATTTCATATTTATATTTCATATTATATATTTCATATATATCAAGTACATATATATGAATCTTAGTTCTTTGTTGTCTGAACTGAAGGAGTAATTGGAGGATGGGAAAATATGTCAATGATGTCAGTATGCAAGGGCAACAATTTAACTGGGGGAATTGGTTGTCGTTATTCACATGAGAGTCACATTTTCAAGGACTTTAAAGTATTAATAGCCATATGCCATTATGATTGATTATCGATGCATGTTATGTTATGTTATTGAACAGATGTATTTGTGTTTTGTGAGCAGTGAATAAATGTGGGAAGAAATAAGAAAAAAAAGTACATATATATCAGATATATGTGCATGTGTGCATAGACACAGCATAGTTAGAATGTGTGGTAAACGAATGAGCGGCTATATGAATGGGATGTTATCGCTTACAGTATTTATTCTGATGAGCATAGTAACTTGGTAATAGGCATAACTGACCTCAACTTGTCTGGATTCACCCTTCGATTAGTAGGCTGCCTACTTATCTACCCCAATAAGTCAAATATATGTGCATGCATGTATGGAATGTACATGTAGAATGTACGGAAACCGGGAACAAATTAGCTGTTATATGAATGTGAAGCAACAGCGTTCAGTTGTAATTTTGATCAACATCCCTACTGGACAATATGCATAAGTGGCTTCCACTTGTCTGAATTTGCCCCGGGAATGCCCTGTGATTAGAAATAAGCGGGCACATAGTAAATATATGTGCCTGTATAACTTGATAATGTATGTATTTCATTGCGGCGTTGTTCATGCAACCGCACAGTCTGTCTGCCAGATAATCCCATACAGGCGCCTTCGGCACAATCATGAAATCCTATCTTGAACATGCGCAGTGAAAGTTACAGGCCAAATAAATATAGTAACAGTACAAATGTAAGATAAATATAAAAGAGACAACGTTCCAATCGAATATCGTTAAGGGTTGTTATATGAATGTGCAATTACTTTCAGTTCTTGTTCTGAATAACGATCATACTTGATGACAGGCATGAGGGGCTTCCACTTCCACTGAATTTGTCCTGTAATTGGAAATATGTTGCCTACAATTTAAACACTAGTTAGTAGGCCTACATGTGTATATGAGCCCGTATTTTTTTCTATAAAACTCGGTAGTCGAATACGCGCGAGCTGTTATGGCTATGATGCAGTTTATTTGGTGACGGTGTTGTTATATCGTCCCCTTTTCGCGTAGGGACGAATACGCAAGAAGTTGATTTCGAGGAATCGCGGTTTAAAGATTAGGATTCCGAAATGGCTACTAATCCAATGTTGAGCAACGATACATTCCTTGTAAGTGGAGTCGCCTTTACTCGAAGGAAAAGGAAACAAACTATAATTTGCCGTTAATTCCATATTTCCATATTATATTATGCTCCAAAGATATTCGACACTACGCGAAATGCAAAAATTATGATTTCTATAGTTTCGTCACGTATTCCTCACTACGCGCAAAAATTAATTGCTGTTTTCCAACAATATTGCATTCAGCAAAGCCATCGACTTTGCATTGGTTTTTTGACGAATCCAACATTCGTCACCACGCGAAATACAATTTTCCACAAAAGAGAGGATTCGTCAAAAGAGTGGAAATATGATTGATCATCATGTAAAAAAATCGTACCTTTCCGGGGTTCAGGACCCAAGCCATAAGATTATATGCCCAAAAATTAGGCAGGGCAACTGTCTAACTCAAAATCGACAAAGAAGCAGATTCGTCAGTATGCCAAAGTACGATATTATGCAACCACACGGTCTGTCTGTCAGATAATCGCATACAGGCGCCTTCCGCGCATAAATGAAATCCCATCATGAACAAGTGAAGTGATATATAGTTACGGGTCTAAACAATGAATCAACAGTACGAAGTTTAGATTAATGTAGAGAAGACAGTCTTTCAATTTAATTCCGTTGGGGGTTTCGGCCTCATCGCTGTGACTGGGCTGAATATCTAATAAACTCTATTGTTTTGATCATTGTCAACCACTTCTTCGTCCTGTGAACAGAAGCTACGCTCTAAAAAAAATAGTGTTTAGCAATGTTTAGATGTGCCTAAATGTCGAACATAATATGTTTATTTCCTAGATATATTTAGAATTCACAAATGTTACCGAAATGTGATTTAAAAAAGTGTTTGGAAGAGTGCATAGGTGCTGAACGCCGTTTTCAGAGTACAAAGCGTTACATAGATGACATGTTTCAATGTTTAGAAAATATATAAGATAGTAGGAGAAAACGTACATGGAGCTTCACGTCCTGACAGCTAACAAAAAACTACAAACATAAAATATTCTGTTGAGTCAGTCCTAAAATATAATAAGATTGTCTTCATATGTGGTCTCGGCCGCCTCACGGTCATTTCCTCTCCAGGCATGTGTTCTCTTCACCCTTAAAACATTTTGTTTCCTTTGGATTATAATGATATTTTTAGAGTGTAGGACAAATTGTGTTTTGAGCAAATAATGATCACTTATTATTTTATAGTATTACATGTGTTCATATATTCACATTCTAATGTACCTTTTATCCGCCTATCACGATAATGCTACATTGATATATACTCTAATTCATGTATACCAGTAGGCATACCTGCTAGTAATGTGCGTTTAGGGTTACACTGACAGGTACAGGGACTTAGTCACCCTAATTTGGTACGATTCTCTTTGAGCCACGTATATTCTTCCGTTTCAGCCATATAATTTATTGAAGATGTGTTCCCTACAGCCTCACGAATAATGCATTCGTTAGATCAGTCGTGCATTCAGTCATGAAATTTGACAAAATTGGGTTCCCTGCGGGTGTTGAATTACTTATCATCATATATTATATTATATTTGTTCAGATATGATCTACAACTGACACTTGTGTATGGGCAATAGATCATCCACTGCTAGTGTTACTATATTAAAGTGCACGTCTGGAATTGTTGTAGCTTACCTATTATTTACGGGATCTCAAGGTTACTTTTTCATCAACATCCATCATGTTTTAGTTCAACCCAGAGAGATTTTGCCGCTGAACATTAACACGAACGACCAGAGTCTATGCAACTCCGGAAGATATTATTGATAGAAGTCGACAGAGAACAGGTGGCTATCGTGAATTGAGAGCGCGGGTATCTTCTATAGGCGAGCAGTATGGATAGGAAGTGTGGTCATCCCTCAGTGATAGCCTTGGTATTTTGCTGGGAGCTGATGTAGAGTCTGAATTAGGCGACGTTGAATTGGTCTTGGATCGATAATGGGATGACCTGCACTTCCATGTACGGACACCGGAGAGTTATTTAATTATTGGACTGGCCAGTGTCTTCATAGCTCAGACCATGTATGGGACTTGTGTACAGAAACGCACTACGCGGGTGAACGAAATGTTCTTCTACCATACTTGAACAATGGATAATTATAATAAATTCGCAGAAGAATTTCACTGCGTTAGAAAATGCACAATATGAGATGTGATGTTTTTATATCTCCGATTGGGTTATAGATTTATATTTAGACAGCTCCCCAGTATTTAACCCGTCTGGTATAACCAGAGACGATATACCCTTGTGCACTATGCTGAGAATATATTCTTACGAATTTATTCTCACGAATATTTTCTGCTGTGTACTGTATCCAGCCTAATGATACAGATTCATGTTCCCATGGGCCCGCCATTATTGACCGATGTGAATTCATCATCCACGTACGCCTTTTTCCCACGCGAGAAAGAATTATTTTAGATGGTATACTGTTGGGAGCACTGTCAACTTCAATTCTGGAGCGATCACATTTTGGCGCTGATGCGCACGCGTGTGCTGGTGTCTGCAGATAAGCTATACGCGTTATAAGATAAACGCGTATTGTTTGACAATAGGCCTATTTTATTGGGGAGATATATACATTATGTAGCCTACAGCGAAATTTATGATGCGATAGATTCAACTGTGAATGAACGCTCCACTTACTAATTGTTTTTATTGGGGAGATACAAACATTATGTAGCCTACAGCGAAATGTATGATAAGTTAGATTCAACTGTGGATGCACGCTCCAACTAGATTTTTTTATTAGGTAGATATATACATTATGTAGCCTACAGCGAAATGTATGATAAGTTAGATTCAACTGTGGATGCACGCTCCAACTAGATGTTTTTATTAGGTAGATATATACATTATGTAGCCAACAACGAAGTGTATGATAAGTTAGATTCAACGGTGGATGAACGCTCCAACTATATGTTTTATTAGGTAGAAACATACATTATGTAGCCTACATTGAAATATATGATTGATAGGCCTAAGCTAGTTTCAACTGTGGATGAACGCTCCACTAACTAATTGTTGAGCACACTTTAAGAATCAGCATAAGTTGCCGGGCAGTATTATGACTAGTGGAAGTGAAATGGGGCCTACATAGGCCAAGATGGATAATGCAACATATATGACTGAAGTGACAGTCAAGACCACTGAAACGTCGCACTATATTCAATCCCACATACTCAAGCGAATACTTTTTATTATACTTTTCAATATCGAATTCAGATATGTCTATAATCCACGCTTAAGTACCGTACATGAATCGATATTTAAGAATGAACTCCTCCTTTACACAGTTCTCGAAGCCCAAGAGCTATCACTTGAAGCGGTGCTTCTGTTGTTCGAAAACATCGATATCCTCCAGCTCCTCATAATTAACAAATTGATCCAGTGCTCTTGTGATCAGCGTGCAGAGAGTTACATTGCGGTTGAACGAAATTATTAGTAAAATTTCCGTAAGAACGCCGTTAATGATCGGATGTTAGAACGACCACGAGACCACTTTTGTTTATTATCTGTATCATAAGACGTTTTATTTCATAGAACACGTTTTTGCTTCCAATTTGGAAGGAGGTTTAATTTCCAAACATGTTTGGGTATTCAATTTTATTTCGGAGTGATATATTGTTATTAGAGTCCCACGCATTCTCCCTATTTATTTCGTCAAATATGTTCGACACCCCGCCTCTTTTTCGTCACAATCTAAAATAGGCGGAGCATAGGGGGACGCTGCTAATGATTGTACAGTACACCACATTACGGTTTCTCTGTATTGGCTGATCGTGACTCTAATTCCGACCCTGATCGGGACGAAGAATCACTCTAAAAAGAGTGGTCAGGTATATAACACTTCTTTTGACGTTTTTCACCCAGTTTAGAAACATGTTAATAACTTTTACTCAAGTAACATGTTCCGGAAATGAAGACATATTGCTTGGGATTCAAACAAACGATATGTTCTGTTTACAAACATGTTTAGTGTGAATACGTGTTCCAAAGGGGGAGGCATGAAGTGTTGATTCGTCCCCCTTCCTGCATTTTGGTTGATTTGAAGTTAGCCAGCTTTCCTGGCTAATTTGGGGGCATAGAATATGATGGCGTTGGGTCCTGATTTCCAAAAATGTATAAGGTTTTCACATAGTGACCAATCGTATTTCAACTCTTTTGACGAATCCTCTCTTTTGTGCAAATTTTAATTTCGCGTAGTGGTAGTGACGAATGTAGGATTCGTCAAAAAACAGTGCAAAGTCAAGGGCTTTGCTAAATGCAATATCATTGGAAAACAACGAAAAAACGAACGAATTGATATACACCGGTTTTAAAGTGTTATCATAACAAAAGGTAATGTTCTATGAAATCAAAAGTTGTATGTAGTACAGCTAGCCAGTCATACACGATGATTGTTATAATATCTGAGCATTATCAGTGTTCTCATGAATATGTACTGGTCATCTCGTTTAATCATATAGACGCAGTTTCTGTCAAGGCAGTATACGCTGATCACAAGGGTTGTAGCTTGATTGTAATGCGCTGAAGGGTATCGACCCAAGTTTCATTGATTTGATCAACAAAAGCACCGCTTCCAGTGATAGCTCTCGAGCAATACGGGGAAGGAGTTTACCCTGAGATAGTGACGTATGTGTTGTTTGATGTGAAGTAGGCCCATGCCCGTATCTTGATTCGGTATCAAATTGAGTCTAGAGTAATTCCGGTCGTAAACTCTGTGGGTATACATAGACTAGGCTAATGCTGTATTAGTCTTGGCCGCCACTTCAGTCGCTTTGAATCAATTGAATAGATGAAACCCTAGGTATTGACTTATATATGTTTGATGTAAATAATAAATTCGAAATTCGGTGATAAATTGGGAGTAATCCGGTTCGTAGGATGCCAGACTGTATTCATGGCTATAGACTAACTAGGTGATGCTTTGGTAGTCTTGACTGTCATTTCAATCATTCGAACGTCCATTGTCTACCCAGGCTCATAGTCCCACATGCCGTATAAGTAGTGTAAGTTTCCACTGACCGAGTACATAAGCTAACCAACTTCATGCAATGGCCACTGACCGATCCTTCTATAATTTATTACCCCCCCGCTGTTCGTCCGCGAAAGTACAGGTCATATTTTTATCGATCGAAAACAAATTCCCCGTCGCCTGATTCAGACTCTACACCAGCTCCCAGCAGAATGCCAAGGCTATCCCTGTGGGATGGTCACACTTCCTATCCATACTGTTCGCTTATATGGAAGATCCCCGCGCCTCACTACACTCTCGCCACCTTTTCCATGTCGACTTCAATCTATAATATCTTCCAGCGATTAACTCTGGCCGATCGTGTTTACTTAAATTAATTTTAAAAATGGCCCAACGGGAGAATCTCTGTGGCTACATAAACTATGATATAACGGATGTGGATGACAAAGTAGCATTGAACGCGCGTGAATAGAAGGTGAGCTGTATCAATATCAGACACGTGTGTAGTGAAATATATGTAGCACCAGCAGTGAATGATAAATTGTACACAAGAATAAGTCTCCACAGAGATTCTTCCGTTGAGCCATCTTCTTAAATTAATTTAAGTTAACACGATCGGCCAGAGTTAATCGCTGGAAGATATTATAGATTGAAGTCGACATAGAGCATTATTCTATGGGGCTGCGGATATCACATTCCTGTCTCATTTATGACTGATTGCACGAAGCAATTTGATTGACCGTAATGGGAAGAGTGACAAAGTCCCTGCAGCCGGTACCGTATATTCTTAAACGCATTTTACTAGCAGCCACCAGTACCTCACTATAGGCCTATTATATGAATTAGAATATTAGTGTACCATTAGCGTCGGATCATTTGATGACATTGCATAATACAATGGAATATAACACATTCATGGACACCTTCATTGATTTTCTGCAATCTGGTTGGTTGAGCAGTTCCTTCACGACCAGTTTCGAATCGCCATTCGAACCCCATTTGGTTTGATTGAAAGGTCCAGGGAGAATTGATAACAAAACCCCTGTTATGAAATATTGTTGTAGCAATATATTAGTTATCCTGACGCCATTTGACGTCCACATCAGTTTAATTAAATGCATAGCAGCCTGGGATACCTTCGTATTCATCCCCGAATAAAATTTAGAGCAATATAATATTTGTGATATCAAACAGTCCCACATTGGCAGTGTTATCAAAACCATTGATGTCATTCCCTTGTAATCACCCTATATGAGACATTGTGAATTCCTAATAATGAGAGGGAATAGACAATGTGATTTGATATAGCATAATATATGTGGCCATCTGGCATCCAGTATTACCAGGCGAGGTAGCAATATAACGGCCCTAACTACCTAACATTTTTCTTCAAACATCGAAATAGGTGAGCGTTTAGTGTTATGTTCAGGCAGAGTACTAATCACATGAAATGCTTCCTTGTGGATCTTCTGGAAGCATGAGTATCCCATCAGATTTCAGATTGAGATCATTGTTTGGCAGTCCCAAACATTGAAGAACGGAAGGCAATATTATATCGTCGTCTGGCAGGCTATTCTGCTGTTCGTCAGCACTGCGTTTTACCAATAATAAATAGATAGCTCTCGAGTTCGCCTGTTGATTAACACATACAAACCCGATACGTTTGGTATACTGTTGATCAGATGGTCATTCACCTATGTCAGAGCATAATCGTACTGCGCGTCGTGTATCTTGTCGGCCTATTCTGGGGGCGCTGCACGAGTAACCCACTGATGGCGTTACACTAGAACAAAGTGTATAGGGGCCGACGTTGATGAATTATTTCGATTAAAAACACTGGTCGAAATATTTTGTTTACCCGTGAGCGCTGCATCTGTGCGCAGTATAAATGGGATTATATTAACATTGAACACTCTCCTAAAAACTTTATTGCCGCAACTGTGGAAATTTGATTTTTATTATCCTTGAGGGGGAGTTCGGAAAAAAAATCCCTAGGCTCCTGAATGAACGATTAAATGCTACGGGCTACTATTTGTCTTTTTAAGTGCCATGCCATGATGACCATCTGACCACCGACCATGTGTAAATATATCGTTTAATGATTCAGAAACTGAATCCCTTGATCGCCTCGCCAAGGGACGCCGACAATTCAGTAATACAGGTCGATCGCTGTGATATAGGTAGGCTCAAAAGCGACATTCCATTAATGAATACCAGTTATGTAGATGTGGGGTTCGGTCTAATGTTAAAAATCGCAGTTTTTATACATATGAACGGAGGCACATACATATAACGAGGTTGTGGGACTGGGCCAGAGAACACTATATTGTTTATAAAACAAGATTATTGAGGGAAGTTTCATATGCAGAAGTAAAATCGGTTTCGATACACGTTATACCTAATTTCCCCTTGATGTCGTGTGAACGACATCGTCGTTTCATCGTCGGGAGTTCGAGACGATTCCCCATCTTCAACATATTCCATTTTACACGCCTACGACCTGTTCTGTTCACCTTCTAGATTAGTTAAATTCTGGATACCAAATATATGAATATTACACACCAGTCTTGCCTTATGGCTGTTGTACAGTTGTAGTTCACTGCAGAATGCACAGTTGCTGTGCTTCCATATGAACTGTTCAATCGTCAATGTCAATTGACTGAAATTCAATCACAAGCTATTTCCCGGGTTCTTGAGTGTCCAGTTCCATACCACCCATCAAGGATGAACATCTCTCACAATAAGCCAATAGCTGATACTCGCACATACAACTGTATATCTATCATGATGGAAGCCACTGCGGCGTCTCTTTGGGCATATGACATTCAATATTCACTTGAACGAATTGTCTGGCTTTCGTAGTAAGATGGGCATTTCGACATCCCCTAATGAAATCTACTCGATTATCTGCCAATTATAATATAGTACACTTGAATCATCTGTCGCGCTGAAATAGAATATCGGATTGCGATTCGAATCAGAATTAGCAGTGGTCTGAATCTGATCGACATGCATTAGGAGCGAGTTACGTTGTCATATACCGTAGTACATTACCTTAGAAGCATAGGCGGAGTAGCTAAGTCCAGGTCGGTGGATCGTTAGACTCATGATCGTATGATTTTGGGTTCAATCTCCAGACGTGCTAGAACACGTTTTTTTCTCGTTGTATCCAGCTCCGGGCTGTGTGTCTCGTGAGGAATCCACTGCGCCTTGACATTGTATATTTGTCTCTCTCCGCTGAGCACGGGTGGTGATGGGAAGCGAGAGATGGCTTGGTGCTTGGGCGACAGCCTGTCCTCCTAAAGACATCTAGCCCAAATTTGGGTACTTTCATAGTCTGTCAAGAGTGTAGGGGCCATTGAACCTTAGAGGCAACATATCGGTAGTTGGTAATGTAGTTGCTAATTGCTCTGTAGAACGATGGTGTAGTCGTGTTGAGCACGAGACGAGAGGCGAATCCCAAAACAAATTACAAGCTCATTTTATTTCGTCAATTAAACATCTACAATCGTTAGCTAACGATAACTTGAATAAAATGTCATTGGGAGCGATCGTGTCTTGTATACAAATCAGCTACACACTAGACTGAATTGAAATGATTGAAGATTGATGATAAGAGTGGTCGAGCGGTATCAGTGACGCTCGGCAATACAATGGGTCCGGTTTGCTCCGGGTTCGATTCCCACAAACA
>JAUOBX010395111.1:0-10660 GCA_032360705.1 Eupentacta quinquesemita
GGACGATAAATCGGATAGCTCTCCGATAAATAGAAGCTGGGTTAATATCTCGAGTTGGGAATGGGCGATTTCACATCGAATTGGTTACACACATAGCAAATGGAGTCCTTTATCATTGTCGCTGTGTATATCCGCCATAATGAAAAGAGACTGGCAATCGTGAGCAAAAAAACGATATCGTTGCAGTGTGACCGGGGCTTAAGATTTAAACATCATAATGGCTGGGCAAGCTCAAAGGCTTAGACTTTGTTATCTCTGGTGGCCATTTTCATAAAGAAATAGATTCTTGATCACTGTCATCAACTTTTGCAGACATCATTCGATTTGGACATACTTATAGGAGAATTTTTTTTAACGAATTGAAACATCACGCCAGTTACAGATATCCAACAAAAAAACGCAACGATGCGTAGGGATTCCTTGCCTCGTTTGAAATTTATCATCAGCAAGCAGACTTTAGTGCAACTCAGCGTAATCAGAGTAATCAATCAATACTGGACTTTGTGCAATCTATCAGCAAATTTCAATATCATTCTATGTGGTGATTTAAAAATTTTAAATAAATTTCTCACTTCTCAGGAGGCGCTGACTATAAACCAGCTACATTGATTCTTCATTATTACTACTCAGAAAACTAGTACCCGAATGCAATGTCAAACAACCGTACAACTACTCCACAAGTATTCTCATAGGCAGAAATTCATGTGATCCGCATTTCATTTACTCCACACACCAGAGCTATTCTTCTGGGTAACAATAAAGTATCTATGAAATTTATATTTAATGAACTGACGTAGGCATGTCAATTGCTGCATATATTGCAAGCCAAGACCCATGGCTATTCCAGAGATACATATATACAAATTTCAAGCATGGAACATCTCATCAAGTTTCACTGATACATTTTTCTAACCGATAATCTGGATGTTATATTGTACCCAAGATGAGCTTGTAATTAATCAATGGACAAGATTCTGACAGTAAAAATGTGCAAAAATGTCCCGCAGTATTCATCCAGTCTTGAAGCAACCTTTGTTTTGTGATCAAATCTAGGACCTCGCTAAACTAAACTAAACTTTTTTCTCACAGATCCCTCTCAATTCTAAGTACTCAATCTGCGATTGAATTACCCATTTCTACAATTTGGACCCTGACTCTTCAGCTTTTTGAGTACACTATTTTATGGGATCACATTACATAAGGACATAAACCGTGACCAATCCAATTAGGAATTTGAAATGTGTTCGAGAGGTACACTCTCTCAAGAGAAAGATGGCCTCTCTTCTCTCTCTGACTCAAGTGCCATGGATACAATATGTCACAGATCATGCAAAATCAGGCCCTGAACATAAATATAGGCAAATTCGTTGACTGTTCATAATGAAAAGTGTTGGGATATCACCTCTGGAATACCCGAAGTGGTCCTTGAAAATCATCAGGGTAGCCCCTGGAAATCTCGAAATATATGGAAACCTTGAGAATCTCTGAATTCCAAGGAAAGTATTTGCAGATTTGGTCCCAAGGACAGATATTTGCTAGATCGATCACTTGATTCAAATGATCCAAATGATTCAATGCTCACCTCGTAATACTTCTTCCTGTGCTTGGGCATGCTGTTGAAGGACACAGACTTGGTCCTGAGGTTGCGGAACAGACAGAAGACCATGAAGAGAAGGAAGCAGAAGTAGAGGAAGATACAGGCGGCGGCCATGATGATGAAACCCATCTGGAAGAGTCACGCATCAAGGAACATTATTTATACCAGTGGATTGGAATGTAGCAGAGAACAGAAGTGCTTACACACATGAATGTTATTAATAGTTAACAATAGTTATTCAGAACACATTTCACAGAGTTCACAGTACCACTTAGTATACGACCAGAAAGTCAAAATGCTTAGCGATTCCTTGATTTCGAAGACCTCTGATGGCCTCAACGATGGAGATCATTTACTTTCTATGAAGAACCCATAAACCACAATACAATCCCCATCTTGTAATTGCCTGCTCAAAATGACCATTCCGGATCCATGCTATAAACAATATTTTCGGACTTCAACCTCTGTTGACCTTGGAGGACTTTTGACTTGACCCCAAAATGATAGGGAACATGTACTCATCATGGGGAACACACATATTAGGTATTAGCTTGATCCATCCAGGTTGGGTCAAGTTATCATGTTAACAAGCTAAAACTGGCTGAAATATCAATTTTTCATGATTTCCTATTTTCGGCCCAGAATTGGCCCATGGTCTACAATAAAAACAATAAGGCCCCTGTACACCCCATAACAAAGTTACATTCCACATCTCAGCCCAATCGAAATAAGCATTCCGAACTTATGCTATACACGTGATTTTCAGACTTTTCACCTCGTCTGACCTCTGACCAGACCCTAAAACGATAGGGATCATGTACTCTTCATGGGAAACACATACTAAATGTGAGCTCGATCCATCCAGGTGGGGTTGAGTTATCATGTTAACAAGCTAAAATTAGCCAAAATATCGATCGAGTATACATAAAGTGTCCAAGAACACCCAAGGGCTTCTAATACAGTGGCATAACAAAACAGTATTCATTTCAATTACTTTGTTTGTTAACAAAAAGTACCATCGAAGTTATGCCAAGACAGTAAGTACCAAGAACACTCAAGGGCGCATTGACCATCCACGTCTGATATAATAAATGAACAAGTTGGTAGCAGAAGTTTCTTGTCTGATTGACAAATTGGTGGAGCCGTTTGAAAGTTGAGACAGAAGAGAAAAGAATTCTGGTATTGTATATTGTGGAAAATTTAGGCAGCATCAGTTATAATCACCAGGCGACCACCGTAAGTGTCTTACATAGTGTGCATAATCAGTGGTTTGCCTAATATTCACAACACAATCAACTGCACAAATTGTAGGATTTGTGGAAGATAACAAATGTTCGTGGAACATCTGCTTTCTAAAGTTTTCCATTTCAGGGATAACGTAATTGCACTGACCAAAAATACAATGATATTCCATGACCCCTCGCACACAGTGGCCTAATGCGTGTTCTCAGAATTCATCATCCTAGAAAATATTGCATAAATGATTAGTGATTATGCAAACGACAAAGGTAACAATTAGGAGTGCTGAAGCTGCATTTTTATCCAGACAGGCAATTCCTCTCTGTTCTCTGAAATGGAGATGCCCTGTATGCACCCCTTCCCTCCATTATTTAAACTCTTTAACTTTGGTGATTTCTTTGGGGGGTTGTGTCTTGAATATGACAAGTCGGATCACTCAACTTCCACAATCAGAAGCTCTCAACTGGTACATCCTTCCAAGATTTCCATACAGTATACATGAACAAATTCAAAATAATAATAATAATCATGGTGGATTTCACACATTCCCCATACATCAGTATGTGCAAATAAGGAGGCCCACAGATCAGCACACATTCATGAGAAGGAGGAGTGTTAAAACTGCCACGAAAATGATTTTGGCAAACCAATGGAGCATCTCATTTGTAATTCATTCCATACGCATGAGTGGAATTGGCCATAAAAATGGGCATAACATTTCCATCTTTGCGCAAGTTTGAAGAAAGTTGGCAGGGAAGAAAGGGGTATACTTTATCGTATTATTTTAACTGCAAAAACTGATTGAAATCATATACACTTGATCATACCTTTTTAGTTGTACTAAAACACAATTGTGTGTGCAATGAAATTGTTAAAACATTTGGAGATCACATACCAGAGTACTGTCTGATGAAAGTAAGCCTGAACTTGTGTAAGAACATGCTGTCAAATTTTATACTCAATTCTCACAGAAAATACCCAACTTTCAATGGGATATCCCAGGTTTTTTCACACCCGCTTTATACCAAACTGCGTGGATAATTTAAGACATCGTCGTTAACATTTTGCCCTCCTCGAAGACCCTATAACGGGCAAATATCGTTGTTGGAGACGAGGCTGGGGAAACCAAGGCGCGACAAGCTAGCTCGATATTATGGCTTGACATATCAAATTTTAGCCTAATTGAATAATTGGATGCAGGCATGTGGTTGGTTCGTTATTCTGTCAGACCTGGTCTTTCCATGGGAATGGCTGGATGACTTTTTTCAGTATAGAATCTTCACGTCATGAAGTTTTGCTGCGATGCAGAAGTAAATATGCTGTCGTCTCAACTAATGACTAACGCTCAAATCTCAGAATACAAATGGTTCCATGCGACCTACAATGACATGTATATGATAGTACATGTGAATTGAACACACGTCTGAGGAAAACTTAAGAAGTCTCAAGCGACAGCTTGAAACCATGAATGAAGAAAACACAACATCCTCCGGGAAGATTATCACAGAGTTGTGCTTGAGGGATATACCTACGAGCAGTGTATATCTCTCATAGAAGGCTTAGGCAAATTCCTTTTGGTCGCGTTAGTCTCATTGTACTGTCTAACTAATCAGTTTATCTGCCATTGCAAATCAATTTACCAAGGTCAATTCAGAAAGTTGTGTCACAAGAAGAGAGGGCACTATTCAAGTACTCATTACTAGTTAGCATCAGTTATTTATAACATCCCCTACATTCAATGGATGTCCCATATTTGATGGTTACTCCATATTTGGTTCCGAATACATAATTAATGGCACCACAGGCTGTATATAACACTATTATTATTCGAAGACATGCTTGAAATCCGCATAACACATTTGAATAAATAGCCTCAAGAAATTTGTTCAAACAACTGTATCCAAACAACTCTATAATTAACCATACATCAAAATTTATTATTGAGCAATACTATACTATAATACAACCGTAACGACCCAAATTTACTCACAACTGCTAAAACTAATATTACCATACGCACATGGTCAACAATGCATGGAAACTGATGCATTTTCTATGCACCACAGCACTTATTCTCCACTCGTGCGTTCAAGATATGTGTCAGTGATATTAGACAAATCAATTTAGGAGGAATAGTATATGAATAATTACTATACATGGCGACTATATACGGTCCGGTGGGGACTGGACACAGTCCAGTGGGGACGATATGCAGACCAGTGGGGACTACATGTCTGGTGTGGTGGCCAGGAAAATTGAGAGCAATTAATCATTTAGGGTAAGGTTAAGGATCAGTTCTGAAAGACACAAATCAGCTTCAGTATTTAGGCAAACAATTTCATCTTTATTACCAGGGAAGAAACTAAGCGAGCTGGCTATAGGGAGAGCTTCCTCTAAGATATAAATTTGGGTTTGGAGTCTATAATGCTTGGAATGACCTTGGACCGAACTTGGAAACAATAGGGATCATGTACTCCATATGGCCCGACCTATATACCAAGTATGAAATCCCCGCACCTTCGCGTTCACTAGTTACCGTGTGAAAGAGGTTTTTAGACTTTGACCCCTTTTGACACCAGACCACACTGAACCAAACCTAACAACAATAGGTCTCTGCACCTTTTCGTTCAATAAATATCGTGTTTACAAGGGGCATAACACACTTACAAACATACACATGCCTTCACCATTGAATAGATTCCATTCGCCTCCAATAACAAATGAAAAGTCATACCAATGTTTAAATGGGTACCCTAACTAGCAAACCCCTGCCAATTTTCAACTTTTGCTTGCAAATTCCTGTCAGCGAGAGGCCAGACTGCGAACACGACTGAACTTAAAAGGCCACCAACTCCCATTGGGTTCATGCATAAAACAACAAGACGGAAATAGAGGCTCTTTGAGTGTTTATGTCTGCATTGATAATGAATGATGGCGACTGCGTTTCTTAGTAATAAGTAAGAAAAGCATTCGGACAATTGGGGCATCTAGACCTCTGCAATTCATCAACTAGCACTGTATTTTTTCTTCAGAATTTCACAACTCCCCAAATAAAGCCAGGGAGTTGGCAGGAATTTGGGACACCCTTCCCCCTGCAATAATGCACTCCTACCCCCTAATGGAATTGTCAACCAGGGAACAAAAGTGAAGGACCTACACTATGCAAAATCACCTAATTCAACCCCAACTACAGAACCTCCTCTCCATAGATTGACAAGTCCTGCCATGCATTCTATAAAGTGCAATGTCAGAATACAAAATACAAAATACAGCAAAATATCTACTCTGAATGAAATCACAAACATGCCAGCATGATGTTCCAGATTTTCAATTCTACATATATTTTCCTTATTTGTTAGTATAAGAACGGGGGATAAACTATAAATAACTGATTTTGCTTTTATTTGCTGAGGGTTTAGGAACAGCTCATGCCCACCAGGAGACCCTGGTTGTGTTGCTCATGCCATCCATTCTCAACTAATGCTCAGGTGATATCAAAACGAGGCTTCAACCAATCCTAACGTGATCCTGGCGCTGCTACTCTGTGTCTCCATCCAACGGATGATAAGTAAACTCCATATGATCAGCCAACATGCCTGTCAAATCCCTTTAAAGGCCAGGTGAAGGGCTAATTCATTGCCTGGAAACTTACATAGATGAAAAGAGCATATCCTAATACCCCTAAATTCAAAATTTGAAGTTCCCAACTTGTTGTATTCAGGGTTCATTTTTAGCGGTATCGCATCGCACTTTGCGAAGCAGATATTCACTTTTGCGATGCAAGATGACACTTTGTGTCGCACAACTGCTACACATAGTAAAGTAGCTTAAATTGCAAAATAATAATATTAGTTTGCAGTGTTCGCGCTAAGGCGCGGGATTCGCGCATAAACAGCAAGAATCCCGCAGAGATATAAATTATGTGCAGGAAATTTCCGCACTGATTCCCAGAGCGGAGATCGCTGAAATAGTGTGTATGGTTCAGAAAATAATTCTTGATATCGATCGCGATCTTGCAAAAGCACTGTGTTCGTATGCCATACATCGTTCAACACATCAGGACATCGCTTATGCTGGCTTACTATTGTAACACAGCGTCTGGGTAGGCTTACGATTTGCGATCATCAACGTTTGTGAAAGTTCCGCAGAACTGGTATGTCCCTGTACAAACTATATGTGTTTTGAAACCATGTGCTCTAATATCAGAACCAGTTCCAAATCACGGAGAATATATAACGTTGTGATAATTCTATCAAATCACAAAAAATGAATGAGCAGACATGTAGATGGGGTAATAATAATACTTTCCACAAAATTCTGGAGCAAATTTTTAACGAATTGACTTTAACGAAGTGCATTTTAGTATTTGGGGTAGGCTGGTTGCCTGTACCAAATGATAGCAAATTCACAGCCTAGCTCAAGCCTACCCTGTGGTTTGTGGAATTAGGCTTGTCATTCCATCGGTTATTGTGATTTTAGGAATTTTGCACTCAAATTACATGAAATATGTGAATCACAAAAAAATGATGATGAAGCTTGAATGTGCTTTTCGGTGTGAAATGGTACCTTTCCTGTAGTGGAGAATTTGAGCCTGAAGAGATCTAGGGCAAAAACTTTCATTACGAGCCTATAGGCCCTATGTCCATCAGGTGAACATAATGGACAGTCAAGTAGACTAGTCTACTAGCATATTAAGGTGGTATCTGGGCCTATATCAATGGGGCCAGTGAGGTAGCATGGAATGTACTTCGTGAGAAGGGGTATCCATCCATAGTTTTGATTAATAAAGCTATTTTTCTTTCGACGGCCGATGTTTTGCGAGAGAACTTTGTAGAAAATAGCCTGAAAATGTGGTTCCACTTCGTTTCCAATTTATCCCGCCATTGACAACGTAGTACAGTGTTGATCTGCACAGTAACTGACTGAATCATGCATAGGCCTACTTGCTATACTGACAGTGGAAATTTGCTAACCAATTTTACCAAACTGCCAATCAATTTGGGATTTTGATTAGCAGTACTGCTAAGCAAATTTGAGATTCTAAAATGAACCCTGGTTGTATTTCCATGTTATCCCTATTAACAAGTTAGGTCTGATGACGTCACGAGGGGAACCAAATGAATGTCCCTCTTGAGATTACACAATAATAACTTATTTTTCATTCCACCGTAAGTGGAAAGTGCAAGTGATATTTCCCCTTCAAAGTCAATGATTACTTGCATCTATATCTTCACAAGAATTATGTGAATTCTTTTTCATATCATGTTCACACTTATTTTGGATCAGAACGCAACGATGCGTAGTGATTCCATGCCTTCTTTGTAAACTTTTAAAATGCAACAAAGATTTCCAACACTCCATTCACCTTGGATCATCATTAGACTGAGAAACAATAGGGACCATGCACTCCATAGTCCATATGACAAACCAACATACCGAGTATCAAGTCATTACACCTTTTCATCAACAATGCATGGTATTTCCAAGGTTTTTAGACTTTTACCTCCATTGCCCCCAGGTGACATTGGACAAAATCCGAAACAATGAGGGATCATGTACTACATATGGCTAACCTACATGACAGGAAAGTCTCTGCACCTCTCTGTTCACTAGGTATCTGTTTACAAGGTTTTTGGACTACATGACCTCTGTTGACCCCAGGTGACCTTGGGCCAGGCCCCAACACAATAAGGATCATGTACTCTATATGGCCAACATACATAACAAGTATGAAGTCTCCGCACCTTTTCGCTCACTAGTTATATGAGCGAAATCTCTACTACTATGTGCAGTGTGCGTGCAGTCTGATCCACGCATGTTCCTGTGTGAACCTTGGTAGGAACCCGCGGGCACAATGGCCATTCAACTTGTCTGCCGTAGTCAAATGATTCTAGTCCCTCGCTTGATTCCTCCCTTACCTACAGTATGGGGTGCGTCCAGATTTTGCTGGTCACCATGCAGCTGCTCAAAATGGAGCCAAAGCAGTGCCTGAAGAAGGGCATCAGAGAGCAGTGGTAGTCCTGCCGGGAATCTTCATCCCCTAATGATCAGTGTCAAAGGTCACACAAAGCCCTTACTCACCTATGAGGTGCGTCCAGATGTTGCCCGTCTCTGTGTGTATCCTGAAGATTGAGCGGAAGCACTGCTTGAAGGAGGGCATCGGGGGGCGGTGGTAGTCCTGCAGGAACTCATTGTCCTTCATCCACTCGGGGAGGACGGTGTGGGGCATCACCCGCCAGGCGGCCTGCTTCACCTTGCCCACGTAGCGGCCCGCCTGCTCCCGGGCCTGCTCGGCGTACTCGCGGGCCTGCTCGGCATACTCGCGGGCCTGCTCGGCGAGTCGCTCGGCCCGCTCCGCCGCCCGCTCCTGTAAGGCACTGACGTCCAGCTCAAACTCAAAGTGGTGTTCTTTCCACTTGCTCCCGCAGCCACCTGTGCAGCCAGCTTTTGGCTCTTCCTCATACAAATCATCATCATCGCTGTGTGCCTCCTGTTGGACAAGTGGAAGGAAACCTCATTTGATCTTGTATGACCTGAGAATGATATCTACTGCATGTTTCGCTCCAAGAATATATTTTTCTAGAGTTGTATTCGATCGAGTGTTAGCGCTAAGGAGTGGGAATATTTTGTCTAAAGTCACTCTCAAAAATTATTGGTGAGAGACTCAGGGTTGTAGCTAGGGAAACATGATTGGTGGCTAATTTAGCTGGGCAAGTGGTTGTTACTTCCTGAATGTGCTTTTCTTGCACTACTTGTTTCAACCTGTATGACAGTACATGCGTGAGGAATTAAACAACACTGCAACAATTTTTACACTTCCAGCACCTCCTTGATACTAAATCGAAGAAAACAAAACGAAACAAGAAAAACAAATTAGTGATGGTCGGCAGGGCACCTTTTGACACCTAGTGGTGGTCGGTCAGGGCTAGTGCCAGCTACCCACGACCACTGTGGCTACAACCCTGCTGAGAGGGATGATCTCTCTCATCTAATCAGATATCAGTCCATACCTGGAACTAAATTTGTATTATCCCTATCTGATTCCAGATAATCCACTCAAAAAAAATCCTCCCTGACTCTATTTTCAAAAACAGGGCCAGCTAGTATGACAAAGTGTGTCACAGACAGTGCAATGAACTCGGCTATTGGCACTGTAATACATTAATGTCCAGTTGTATTTATTAGGAATTCTAGGCTGGACAATGTGTAGGCATTTGCCCCTGAACCTTTAGGCCAATATGACCTCTGATAAATTTGTTTAAACCTAATCCATGAAGATCGTGCTGATTCTTGAACCATAATGATGCAAATTTCATGCCCACACAATGATTTGCACATGTATATATGTGTTTGTCTGGTCTCTGTGTTCGCCAGTCTTGTCAATTTATTCTGTCATCAATCCTTGAATACAACTAGTGACTAGTGAGTAGTAGACCTTCACTTGAATGAACACAACATATGAAACATACAGTATGTACTGTATTCACACTGGTATGTATACTAGGGCTGTGCCAGATTAAAGATTAATCGATTATTTGTTACACATTAGATTAATGATTAGGAATATCATGTTCCGATCAATCGGAAACCATGGATAATCAAGGTTTTTGGTTCTTTTTCCCATTCTGAGCAGTTACTAGACCACACACTGAATACAATACTTGCCAAACAGAGGCAGTCAACCATATGGCAGTAAAACAGTTGAAAAGGCTGACTGGAACATCTCTGTGATAGGTCCTGTTGTCTAACACCCCATACTCCACGCCGTGCAAACCTTCGATCAGCAATGGACACTTCCCGCCTCAACGAGCCGAACACAACACG
>JAUOBX010395222.1:0-10660 GCA_032360705.1 Eupentacta quinquesemita
TTGTATCAGCCTGTATGAACCTCATTACCGCATTCCTTGGTAGTCGGCCGAAAATCAAGAAATCGTGTAGCAATCCGGGAAAAAAATCGTTATAATGTGACCGGGCCTTAAATCTATTATAGGGATAGCCTAATAATAGTCTCGGCCCAAACTCTATGATGAAGGTATGGTTCTAGGCTATTCCTGTTCCTTACAAATATACAAAACTGCTTTAACTTTGTACTTCTTCGAGGTATGGTAGAAATAAGGAGCTCACTTCAAAGATAATTTTCAGGGGTTCCAATTTCATCTAATGTGAACCAACTTTACAAATTTGTGTTGGCCAGTTTCCGATGAAAAAACCGAAAATAAAAATGGCGGCCCAGTTTGCATTATTTATGCATAGACTATGTTTTTCGTTTCCCTGATTACCTATCAACTGAGCACAACTTTGACAATGTCCCTGAAGTGTTGTAGAACGGCTGTAACTGAGGTGCACCTCTATTAACGCATTGATCTGTAAAACTGCATGCCTAAGACCCAAATCTTGTTATAATCGTGTAGCATGTTACCTCTGAATTATAGACCCCAATAAATCGCTAATAGGATGTACACAATAACGTTTGTCAGTTCCCAACTTGCTTGCTCACAACGGAATTCATAAAAGAAATCGTTAGTACCTTATGAGCGATTTTGGAAGTTTCAGATCGCAAGTATAGTCTGTTTGCTACATGATGTTCGAGTGTAATTGTTTCCTCGAGGACGACCAAAAAAACCACCGTCCAGCGAGACCTAAAGAACTGGAAACTGCAGACAACATATCAACTAGACCACACAACTTGGACGACAACTGTGAGAGCTACGATGAACCGCTTTATCTACCTTGCAGTGGATTATTTTATTTCAGACGCTAAAATGAATTTGTACATGAATTTGTTGCTTCGACAACGCAGTTTACGACAATTATTCGTGATTCATCGATGTACCAAAATTGAAGTAGCACTGTATACCTCCTTGTTATCGTACTGGATAATTGTGGCCCCATGTTATTGGGTTAAGATGAGTAATGCAAGATCGTGAGAACAAGTAAACTCGAAATTACGTGATATATTATCAAATTGTGTTGCTGTTATAGTCTCCTTCTCGGGTGGGTATAGTCACTTGAATAAAGTTCTCAACTATTAGAATGTTAAGACTGGATTAAACGAGTGTCATTGACATGGAGCCTATCAGTACACCTCATAGATATGATGCTTGTAAGTTGTAACTACCGTCAGTTCGTATCGATAACTGGGGGACACTTTTGACTTACCGGCACTGCTCTATCTCTCTTTCTACCCGAGTCTGTTTCATCACCGGATAGGCCACAGGTGTCATTAGTTTTCCCGCGTGTCACTGTATATAATATAGGAATATTATTCGACAGTATCATTATTGAAAAATGAACTGCATCATTTAAAATTTTGAACAGTAATAACAATTGATGTTGTGTCCAAGAAAAATTATACATTCAGAGTATCAAAGAAGTGGAGACTAATTTTACATAGCTGTATATGTTATCTAGAGTAGTATTGATATGACCGATAAACCATTATCCGATAGAAACAAATAATGAAAAACTTCAACACCTAAATCCCTATATCTGATGAGTTTAGGTGTGTGTAGCAACCTGCCGACCGCCGGGTGAACATGATGGTAATGCGAGGAGACTGTCCAGCTGAATAGAGGGAGGGCTAAGGCCACATATATATTAGAACTTCTGTTTCTGTTTATTGCAGTAAGTTAATCAATGTTTTAGTATCATTCTTTAGTATTCCTTACCTTTGATGCAGATGACGACGAATACAAAGATTGTCAGTGGTATCAGAAGAAGACTCAACAGGGCCAAATTGCTGTCCTCATTCACTTCGCCTTATAAAAATAATAGTTCATAAAAAAATCGTATTAATACAAATGTCGTATAAATACAAAATGTTGTATAAATACAAAATATCATATCTGGGTTGACGGTGCTCTGTTCATAATAACGTTATAAATTATCGACAGTCAAATTAAGTACATCTAGGCCGGAGTGACTGCAGCCTCAAATACCGGTATTGAGAGGCTCGTTAAAATGATTCAACAGATGCAACTAATCGACGACCATTGTATTACGGTGTAATTGATATCCCGACAGGTAATAAAATATGTTGAGTTGGTACACTGAAGAACAAACTCATCAAAAAGTCAGTGACCAGGCAGGACTATTTCGAACGTTGATAATAAGCAGTACAGAATATTGGTTTTCATGTCAGGTATTCATTAGTCACTTGAGCCATGGGTGACATTCTTACCTCTGAACTCCGCTCCATGCATACGTAACTCCCCCTTCCCACGGCCTTATACATAGTTTGACTGACATACTTACTCCTAGCCATCTCCAATACTCAGGTGTTACAACGGTTGTACTGTAAGGCTGTCTGTATTTGCTGAAAAGTATTCAGTGTGTGTGTAACTACCGCACGCAGACTCGGTGCTGAGTATCAGAACGGTCGCATGCAGGGCAGGGCCGTGCGGACCGAATAGAATAGTTGTACATAGACTATTGGCGGGACAATTATAACTGTCGCCTACAGATTCTTACCGGACAGGTCAGATCTGCCTCTCCTCCTGATACAAAACTTACCTCCAGTGAAATGTACGTCTAAGGTCGATGATAAATGTCCCACTGCCTCGCATTGAATGGTAATTTTCTCGGCAGTCCGTCCAGCCCGCAGGTAAGAGTGTAAGGATATGTCGTATGTTTCACCGTTGATGAAACGTTCAACCGTGTGGTTGACAAACGTCACTCCGTGTTCCGAACCCGATCGGATTGTCCACGTCAACTTTACTTCTGGCCTGATCCCGTACACGGAACACAATACGCTACCGTCTGACCGCCTCTCCAGTACACAGTACGACTGCTGCTCGCATCCCTCCACAATCAAATGTGGTGGTGACGGGACGGCTGTTTTTTTACGGAAACGGGACAGAAAATATGTTATCAGCCTCTCTCAACATTTAACGTTATTAGGAGTGATTGAACTGTCTAACCTAGAATTATCAATTATACAATTATAAGCATTATCAGGAGCTTTGTCCAGAGAAATGGATACCAGGATGACATTCTCAACATGATATCTTGTAACGCCAGAAAGAAAGAGAGAGTTGGGAGACAGTGGGAAAGACAGACAGAATGGTCATCTGCCCGGTACATATTGAAGAGAACGGCTATACAAATTGGCCAAACGACGAACAGACAGAAAAATATATAGATGGAGAGATGAATACATTCCATGATAGGACAAAAACGCTATGCTAACGTTGGCAGGTTTGTTAACGAAGACACTGGCACAACGTAGTTCTCTAGAATCGGGTTTTTGTACGACGATGGCTGGAGCAACGTTGGAAAAATACGTTGTGCCGATGTCAGCCTCACATATGCTGGCCTAATTTTTTCTACTAAAACAACCCTCTGTCAAATATTTTTTGTTGTGCCAACGATGTGTGCCACCCATTTCTCTGAAGTCAATGTGTTAATCCATCTATCTACAAGTCATCCATCCAACCATCTATACATATAGACATACACAACAGATAGGCAGATAGACAGACCGATATACGGGCATACAAACAGAAAGACAGACAAACGGTACGACTTGAGAGTAACTCGTGAAGAAATTTCAACGAATAGTAATGTTGAATGACGTTGAGCTCTGGACACTAATCGAGGGGGATCCACGCCCACGGCACATAGTATTATCGTGTTAAATCGAACGAATATGTATTTTTTGCGCTGAAATAAAATAGTGGTCTGGTGCTCTGAACTGAAGACGGTTTTATAGACTTACCAAAGACCTTCAAGTCATACATGACAGTGCTCTCAGTGATTCCATCTCCAAACACACACATGTAGATACCTTCGTCTTCTACGAGAATGGAGTTCAACACGAGAGTCCCGTCTGTCCTCATGTCGAACCGGTCGCGCCGGTCCGTCGTGTCCATAGGGTAAATCCCTCCATTCACTGCAAACGCTATAGAATCATAAGCCGAGGCAGTCCTACGCTTCCAGACTGTGTACACGCCATCGCTGCAGCTCAGTTCACCGTCCGTATCCCGCTCGAACCATTTTGTTATTGGTGGGGTCTTGAAGGACGGACGGCGTCCGACAAGCTCTACAAGCAGCAATGATTCTTGTAGGTCGAAGACGTCGCCCTCCACAGACGGTGTACAAGATAAAACGGCGAATGAGGTGTTCAAGTTCGGGAAGGTAGTTGTCTCACTCGAACTAAAGAGGCCGTCTGATTGGTTATTAACGGTGCCTTCAGAATCCATCGTCAAATCACCGTTCGATGCTCGGACAGACCAGGTCAAATTCACGAAAGGCCGCGAGCCATGAACTCTACACGACAGGACATCTCCGGCTTCATGTACGGATGAGCATACCTTCCTTGTCCCACAGACGTCAATCAGTGGATGGGGTTGCACCGGAAGGGCTGAAAGAACATAAATAGGACTAACTAAAAAGTATACAGTAATAAGGAAGAGGGACAGGGGATCATGTGAGAAGTACAGGTTGTGGTTTAGTCCCAACCTGCGGATTCTGAACATATCAATAAATTAACATTAACGTTATCAGGCAACTGCAGCCAAAATAGCAAAACACAGCGACCCTCCGGTCGGCCGGTAATCTAACAGATGCAACCGTTAGCAGACATAGGGTTGCAGCGACCTCCCAATGCTTAGGCAAGACAAATATGGATATCACAAGATAATTATTGACATAATCACGAGGTTAGAGGAGGTTCAAATTCAAATGAGGGAAAGTAAGTTGCACGTTCCTGTCCACGCATGCGGTAAAACATAATAGCACCACCCATCTGAGAGGTTTCGTTGACATGATATATAAAGTATACCTCGAATAACCCCTCCCCACGTCGTTAAATATGAACTTACCATATGTGTGAACATCGTAGACAACGTCATGCTCGCTCTCGCCATCATTAGTGGAACATATATAGACCCCTTCATCACGCAGGTTGATGTCGGGGAGAATCAGGGAACCGTCTAGGGATAGGCGAACATCTTCAGTCATCTTGAAGATGAAGTGGGGAGTTCGGGGATCGAACCCAGAGCATGCGCTAAAACTGGTATATGCCATTCGCCACTGACACCGCTCAGTCCCTCTCCCTTGTAGGGATATCACGGCATGCTGATAAATTTGACTTTGATATTAACTTTAACTATGTCGGGAATACTGAATGAAGAATGATTAATTCATCAATTTAGCCACTACTCGCCTTAAAATACCTTTATGTTTCCTGTAGCCTGCGCTCCGTTGTTTAGGGCAGTAAAACTTGCTAATGTCCATTAAAATCTGCAAACTAGAGGGCAGTAGCCATTCCACAACTCTATATTCGAATCCATCCGTTATTTTATTTCTATAATAGTGAAAAAATCCGAACCAATCTACGGCGGCGGAAGGAGTACAGGCTACAGCCAGAACTCTATTATTCCGAACACTTCTCGTGTCGCGGCAATGATCCCAACGGACATACGTTGTTCAGTGGTCTGATTGGCTCCTATCAACTAGCGCATTACTCACATGGATACTGCTTGGACAGTGAGATTAGGTTGTTCTGATGATTCTTCTTCGTGGGAAAATTCAAATTATATGCACGAGTTATCCACGTTTGAGAGATGACAGAAACTTCACCTAACCCTGGGAAAATGGACGAAAAATGAACCCACGACATCATGGTTACTAATATCAATCGTGAATCTTCCATTTCAGTTTTTTTTGATGGAAAAGGGTTGAAACGGCTGTATTTCTCATGGACAGCATGACAATCTAAGAACCCCAATTACTGAGGCTGCAACTGGCTTGAAGCCGGTGTGATCAGGCACGCGAAAAGTTACAAATGTTGTGTGGCCTAATTTCCCAATTTGGTGTGAAAAAGGCAAAAGTAATAAACCAAGGCACACATTCTAACAATTTCGAGAAATTAGATACATAAAATAGGGTGTGCCTAGCGTGTCAAGAACCATTTCGCGACAGATGTTCGTTCGTCTTACATACGTTCAATACTAATCAGAATGCGAGAGACTGCATTACCTGTTTGATTTGATTTGATCGATTTGATTTGGTGGCTACAGGTTCATGAAGCCACTGAAGGCTCATCGAGGAATCCTGGTCGTATCGATCGTTGAAGACGATCTAGCAAAAGGATACATATAATCGGTTTCGATACGTTTCGGAAAGTGGAATTCTATATGTGCGAATTCAGGATACAGCATCACACATAAAAACGTCGATTCTCCGCGAAAGTGGAAAGTGCCCGAATAAGCGACATTAGGATTAGAGTAACAGAGATGATAACAGATTCCGAAATGGCAAACATCATTGGGATAAAGCCCCGCGGATGACTGCAAATGCAGTACGTATCCGAAAATCGCTGACATTCGCCATCATTCGTATTGGTTCTTGCTGGAGCCGTGATGATTCGCGTTGATTCGCCTCTATTTGAACTGTTAAAAAAAATGTGCTGCCATCCGCCCCTGATGCAGTAGTCGTATACTGCATATACCTACTGTTTTCGTATCGGGTTCCTACTGGTTCCTACTCATGCGTACTGGTATCGTAGTGATTTGTGGTGGTGACTGTCAATGCTTTTTCTATGCATCCCATGCAACCCAGAATAATAGTACGCTGTTCCACGAACCAATACGCATCCCGTATGAAGAGACGCCATCTGTCCAAAAAATGGCCATCGCAAGTCACATGCCCTCTTCTCCTGGACTGTCTCAATTCCCAATTTGCAATGACCACTTCATTCCGCAACCTATCTTTGACAAGTTGGACAAGGTTGTACAGCAGCCGCAATGTTCCCAATTATATTTTGGACCGGGACTGGAATAATTATGTTCGTGTGGGCTAGGGCTGTTTACGCTTTACTCTGTACTTATTCGTTTCGTTTCGTTTATTTCGTCTATACATATAAATGTATGAAACAAGACACTTGACAGACATTAGACTGTCTATCAAGGCTAGTCACCATACAATACAAACTTATATACAATACAAAACATGTCTGACAACTAATATAGTTGTATGGCACGATGAAAACGATGGAAACAATAATTACTGATGTTAAATATGAAAACTTTCCAACAGATATTATTGCAATTTGGTCTTGAACGTATGAAACGAATTACACGATTTCACGTTGTCTGGAAGATTGATTCATAGTTTTTTGCAGTAGTTGTTCAAGAGGAAATAACAACATGAGACTAACAACAAGGTGTGTGACTGTACACGGACAGCACATTCAACTTATTAATGCTACCGCATGCCAAGAGCACGTACTCTTCAGGAATCTCTTAGGCCTGATATAGGGGATATCAACTATAATCCCCTAATATACGCGGCGTGTGCAATCGCGCCTTCACACAGAAGTTGCAGGCTATGCTGGCTCCATGCCAAGGTGAAGATCCAACACAAAACCGACCTGAACCAATTGTTGCTATACGTTCACTGAAACACGCGGTAAACCCTATCACTTTTGTTGACTTTTGTACGAGCAAATAACCTAGAACAGTTGTTTCCATGAGCAATTGTCACCGAAATGGAAGCATTTTCATTTTTGTACAACACAGCTCTCGAGTGGCCATTGTCAGATGAAGTATTCTACGCATCCATCGTCATTACTCTAGTGCCCATGCGTGTACTGGTAAGATACGAGCCGTGTGCAATCGAGCCTTCAAACAGCAGTCGCACGGAAATGATGGTTCCATGCCAAGGTGAGGATTTAACAGTTAACTGACCTTTTCTGAACCAATTGTTCCGAGGAGAAGCGAAACAGAAAGTACACAGAAACACACTGTCAATTCCATCACGTTTGTTGACAGGTGACAAAATAGCTTCCTTGAACAAGCGAATACTCTAGAGAAGCTGTTCCCGTGAGCAATTGACCTCAATAATGATGGCAACCCATCATACTGATGAAACAACTCTCGAGTGGCCATTGTTTGATGGAGTACCACACTTGTTCGTAATAGACCTAGGCCTGTTGATAGTACCATCGAACACTAAAACAAATCACAAGAAGAGCGTGAATGGTCGTGATTTTATAATTTCATTTTCACTTCGTAAGTTTGTTTTTCAACTTCCTTATTGGTTGATCACCGTGTTCTCTATAGGCTCTGTGTCGTTGTAATTTATACGATGATTTCAGAAGGAAGTAGGGTGGACCACCCGTTGGACTGAGAGTTCGGTGTCTGTTCCAATATGCTATGTTTGTTGCTCGGACCATCACTGAGGGCTGGTCTTGTGTAGTAGGGCCTAATCTGTGTGTAATTTCCTTACTACTTTCCGTGCACTTTTGGAATCATGTGAAAGCTTGAGAGGTTACGTTTATCGAGTATTCGAAAATATAGATCGATCCGTGGAATGTGATAAAGAACTGTTGGAATGCTTGTTCATTCCAACACGCTGCGTTCGTTTATTAACCCTTCTCCGATGGCTGGTCTCAGGTATAGGGTTTATTCCGTGTGTGTGAGTTCCTTACAACCTTGTATCCATGCCCGTTAATCACTCATTGATCATCTAACCATGTGGAAGGTTACCTCCAATTGGACGAATATATAAATTATGATTAACTGTTGGACTATGTGTTTTGATCTCTTTCCCAACCTGCTGTGTCTATTCGCTTGAGCCCATCATTAATAGTTTAGCTCCGTTTGTGTTAATTCCTATACTCCCTTGCATATTCGTTACCCGCCGTCTAGCCATGTGGAAGGTTACTCCCATTGGGAAATTCAAATCGATTGGTGAATTTTTGAGAACAATGGATGACCCACGTGTTTGGTGAATTTTTGAGAACAATGGATGAACCACGTGTTTGGTGAATTTTCCAACCTGATTCGTTTGCTTTTTGTTATTCTACTATGGCTTTGCTAACACTTTTGTCTCTGATCATGGTCATCGTATCAGCGGAAGGTTCTTCAAGTAATAACTATACCCAAGTGGATGTCGTGAGCGGGGACTCCCTAAATTTGCCCTGTGGGGAACTATCCGCCACCGCTTGGGTGTACACCGACTGGAGGGGAACCAGGCAACCAGTATTTCTCGGGACCAGCCTCATCAATGGGGTGGATATCGACCTCGAAGTGGACACATACACTCTGGAGATCCCAGAAGTAAATCTCCAACATGCTGGGATCTACGAATGTATGTGGGAGGATAGCTCAGCCAGCAGGTACTTCGTAAAAGTGCACGGTAAGTCGTCTGATATTCAAACAACTGTCTTGAGGTCGAATTTCATATATGCGGATGCGGGATGCGCTAAAACACTTAAACGTTGCTTGTACGCGAACGCAAACGTGTAAAGTGCTCGATTAAGCTGTATCATGGTAACAGAGATGGAAACAAATCCCAACGTGGCAAAAATTCGTTCGAATTAGATGAGACGAGCGACGTGTAAGCAAAATTACTACGCGTACCATGTGCGGCATTAATGTCTCATACCGCAATCGAGTTATGTGGAATATCCTCCTTATGAAGCACTTAAACGTCCATATGTATGAGCTGTTACATAATCATCGTGTTTGCGCCTCATCCTACAGCCTTTTCCCGTTTCAAAAATTATCCTTCTCCGCGCAATAATGTTTTTAAATTTGATACCGCATCCCGCATCTGCACATATGGAATTCGGTCTTAAGAAGCTGTCAAAACATGGTGAATGTTTATTAACTCTCTTTTGTTGACATTGATAGTTTAAAAAAAGCAAAGTTTGGAGCATACAGATTTCATAGAATATTCTAAGCTATTTCGCTACTGCTTATTCTACCGCTGTGTAGAAGAAAGTGCTCCCCAAACTCCCACATTGGCAAAACACCGTACGTAACTGTAATGTAGAGTTGATCCAAGGTACTTTGACACCTGTCGGAATATTACGCGTGACACGCATTACTTCACAGTACCCCTGTGACATCATGAGCGGAACCAAATTACGTTTTTGAGACCTTTTTATTACACCATATAGAAAACATTTCAGAGACTCCTTCAAGAATTTTATGATAATGTTTTTGGTACGCTGGGAGGCCTCTATCACACAGAGTCAATGTGGCGCAAGCAACGAGATAACGCAATACAAAATCATTCATTTGTTGATATCATCTTTCGTATTTATACTAGCAAGGTGCGAATTGACGATCTTGACTGTGTACGGTCTATTGACGGCACTCACAACCTCTCCCGCAGGTCATACCCGTCTATATGGAATTCAACTCAAAATCTGTGGATCTCATTCAACATTTGAATCGAGACCCAACTTGTTGCAGGATTCGCTGTTAACCACGTGAGCACATCTTGCAGGCATTGTTCACGGGTTCGAGTGCACACGGCGCATCGACCAATGAGCTTTGATTTGATGCTACGGGTTCAGAAATCCACTGAAGGCTCATCGAGGAAGCCTATCCGTGTTGATCGTGGATGAGCACAGCCGATGAATCGCCTTCTCTTCGCGACTAGTGCTCAGATGTTACCGATCCCAGCCTGCTCCCATTTCAGGTCCACATCCGACGGACGACCAGTGAATCCCAGGATCTAACCACTTTCTCAGATCCTGGAGGAGCGAAAGCTTTTGCTTTTAGCTTTTTGTTT
>JAUOBX010395333.1:0-16914 GCA_032360705.1 Eupentacta quinquesemita
ACGAACGGACGAACGGACGAACGGACGTACGGAGAGACATGATGACTGCTTGAGCTGCTCAGCCGCAGCTAAAAACATCAGACCTCAAGGCCAAACGGAGTGGAAGATCATATGTGGTCCTGGGGTCTCAATGAACCAAAATGAGTAGGTCAATGCTTTATTTTAGTATTTCATTTTTCCAGCTGTCTGGAGTTGGGTACCAGATGCGATCAGTGGCGTAGCTAGGATTTTTTTAGTGGGGGAGATGGGGGGGCTGAAACATTTTCTGGGGGAAACGTGTTACTATTCAAGCGGAGCGCCACCGAAGGTTGGCGTGGAGCGTACATGAACATTTTGACTGAATACCCCCATCTCAGATGCCAGGAAATTGAAAATCCTTCAGAGCGATAATATTCTAATTGTTAGTAGGTCTACTCATCGAATTATTTCGGGAATATTCAGTGGGTCAAACTAAGTGTGGTGCTCGCGAAATAATACAACCAAATAAAGTCGTGCACCCAATCTACTCCTGCACGTGGATAGCGCGAAATTGTCTCTTCCCTAGCTGAGGCCTTCCATGATAAAATAGAAAATAGGGCTCCAAATAAAGGATGTGGGCACTTGTTCCGATATTTTCTCCTCAAATGTGACCCATTTTTTTCAGTTTCAGCTTCAAAGATAGGCTTTCACTACCTGCTGTTGTAATTAGGGGGGACATGTGAACAGGGAATGTCATTTCTCGGAATTTGTACCCTTTCTGTTGGCTAGTCTGGCTATGTCATGGTCTTATTCCTATGTTATATCCTATGTTATTAATTTTCTGACAGGCGATGTGCTACTATCTAGAGCCGAGCAGTACCACCGCTTGCGCGAAGCGAACAAGAAGATTGTGACAAATCAGTGCATCCCAAATCGCAGGAAATTACTTTCGCGTGCCCTAAAACTCATTGGTTCAAAACCCATCTTGTCTTCTGCATCTGTGAATGGAATGGATTGAAATGAAATGAAACCGAAATTTTTTCTCAAGCTGGTGTGTTTCGTAAAATTTCTGTCACGGGAATGAATCTCTCCATATGTATAGACAATCATTGTCGAATTATAAGGCTTATAATCTTGAGTCGTGCCCGGACAATTGCTCAAATCGCTAGAATATATGTTCGCGGCAGACAAACTAATGTTGCTTCATTTTATGTAAGTAATGACATTGAGATGTGCAAAAATTACGGACAAGTTGTCTTTAGAGTTTGGATACAACATCCCGACTACTACTGCCCAATCCTATGTCACGGAGTTACCTTCCGTGATTTTGTGCAGAATCGCATCCCGCCCGTCAGCCCACGAGGTAGGCTCAGACCTACTTTGGTCATGTGTGGATAATCAATGATATTTCAGAGGGAGGATTTAGACGAAGCGTAGAACTGTCAAAGTAGCATATGTCCTTATGTTAGAGAGATTTACATTTTTAAAGGCATGATTTGTTGTTATGAATGGATTGTTCACCATACCAATGTACAGGGAAACTTATAGCGGAATTGTTTGAAGGTATGCGCGGATAAAAACTAGCGCCTATAGAACCGTACCCGAGGGGGGCCGACCGTACGCGCATAATTGTAAGATTACAGTTGAATTGGCGAAGCATTTTGAGTAGCCTAACATTGATTAGGCTGAAAAGAAGGGCTGCCAAAAAAATTAACGGCGTGCGCCCCTCCCCCTGGCCACGCCACTGTATGCAATTTACATTGACGAGCGAAAACGCCATCGTCGAATCCCCCTCCCCCCGCCAAAAAAATTTTTTCCAAAATATATAATCTCCAGTGCCCCGAATGGCATTGATTGAACCCCAAAATGCCCTAGCTTGCGTTACCTAAATATCGTGCTCACTTTACAATCTGCTCAAGTTTTGTTCTCATATTACCTTGGATGAGTTTGAACTGACGCCATGAACAAAACTGCTCATTCTCACAATAGGGGCAATCCAGACCCCGAATGTGATCTTGATACATGCTTCGTTAGATATCGCTCTAAGGGGAAAATGTCACAGTCATTGCCCCATGCACTGGACAAACATATTAGCACATACGCTACACTACCCACTACCCACAGTGTACACACATACGCACGACAGCGTGACTGCATAATATTCAAATTGCCTTCAGGAATCGAAAGCTTTCTCTAGTTTATGCATTTCGAGAAAAGATGCAGTATATCGAACTGTCAATATCCGGAAATGGTGACTTCGTCCGTATATGATTTTGAATCCTCAGACGAGATTGATAATAGTGTTCTGGGTCTTCCAAGTGAATATAGTATATGACGTACATCGCATCTTGTATGTCCTCATTGCAGCTAACTTCTGTGTATGTTTACTTGGTATTACCAGGATTAATATGTTGAAACTCTGTACTCTGAACGGGATCAGTGATGGAATGATAAAATATATGTTTGGCAATGCGGGTACTCCTTTAATTTTAGACATGAAGGTGATTATAGTTCAAATGCGATCTGCTTTTTGAAGAGGAATCGTACAGGATTAGAGTCGACTTGTCACTCAAAACCCGCTTACCTCAGAAGCTACAACGAGTGTTTTCAGAATGTGTCTTCAGTTGATGACCTTCATATTTACTCAGCGTATACTGTTAGTGAGTTTTCATTGAATTGTTTTGTAATATAGAAAAACTTAAAAAGTTAAAAACTTAAAAAATATCGGTGTGTATTATTCATTCCATATGGTATATTAATATGTCGTGTTGCATCAAATAAAAAAATAGAGAATGATGACAAACAAAGAACTAGCTTTTACAGCTAGTTCAGGTATCAATATGAATTGGGAGAATCAATGAAGGGAACGAAATGTTACGACGAAGTGGATAACCCCCTCTCTGCGGAAAATCACCATGAGTCATGGGGCATATAGGAGTAACCAGTTTGTTCCAGCTTCCAATACACCGCCCTACACCTAATATAGTTTATTCGTCTTAGTTATATGGTGACGTCATACTCATACCGAACATTCTATGTCTCAGAAGTCTCAGAGTCTTGAACAGCGATTGAACCAACTGTGCTTGCAATTGTGCTTCTTCTGTATATGTTCGATAAGATGTCACAATCAGTGAACCTGCGTTCAACTCATTTGAGTTAATTCCCCGATTACTGTGATTTAAGAATTTACGGAGTTTATTTTACTGTCATCAGGGGGATCTCAGTCATGGTGGGGGACAAATGTGATACCTGAGAGTTCCCGCGGTACTGCTGTAATTGACAGAATTATTGCCTAGCTGACGCTGCCTATCAATGCCACTGAATTTAAACCTAAAACAAACTGAATAACCTTGGTGTTACGATGGGATTTCACGCCGAACGTGCGTAACTGAGAGAGTTTATTAGTGGTTTATATTACCGTATAAATAAGTTCTGAATTTGTCTGCGATAAATAAATACTAAGGTCGATAACTCCCGAAAAACATGGTGTCATATTGCGGACAGATGATAGCGGAGGAAACAGAGCCTGCTGTCGCCTGATCAGTCAATTTTCGCGATATATACGGTACTGAAAATCTTAACTATAGTTTTTCATTTGTGATTTGCACATCACTAGTTGTATATACCGAGTTTGCTATCTTTCTTATTTGTTCCAATGTTATTCTATGTTTCTTCTGCGTCTTTTAGGCATTTGCTATCAGTCAATATTTTTGTTTCCAGGAGCGTTGTTCGACAATTTATCAACCATTTTGTGTATATTAATAATCAAGTAGGCCTACATTGCATTATTTTTCATGTGTTGAATGTTTTCATGTGGAAGGCCTCGATTCTCTAGTGATTATGCGCTCTGAAAAGACTTTGACTTGAACATCATAAACTTCAAAAATGAAGGTTTATTCGTAGTGCTAACTCCTAACTAATAATTTAATGATCTGCTTAGATGAAATTGTAGTAATCATAAAGTCAGCCAAAAGAGACAGGGGATGAGGGGATGCTGTTGTACTTTTTGTTTTTGTAATTCTAATCCAATTTAACGAAGCATTTTTGTATGTTTCGTAAGTGGGGTTACTATAGAGGGCATGTCATTGTACGCACTCCGTTGACTATACAATGAGTCTCCTTGTCTGAGATAGTAGGGGTCGGTCTGGCGTTAGACTAGCTGGTGCATCACTTGCTACTCTATTAGTAGGCATATAATATATTCCTATGAAGCTTGTACACCAATTGTGGTTAACATCTGATAAATTTATTTATTGAGTTTCCAGACATCAACCACTCTTATCCTGAGATGACTTTTCACATGAACCCGAAATTTGATGAAATCATTATACTCTTCATACCCAATGAAGATACCAAACACTGAACATGTACACATATGTGTACGATATTAATACTGTTCACAAGGCTCCCATATATCGACCTCGGTATACCGTAGATGACATCTGGCGTGCGTATGTGCCTGTATGTATGTGTGTGGCACTACTCGTCAGCACGATATCTAACGAACGCAAGAATGTATTATTATTTTTTACGGTATGTGGGTTGCAAATCCGACGTTCATGCGATTTTTCATTACAGAGTTACAGGCTTTTGAAAATCGATGGTTGTCATTGTTGTCTGTTCTCTTCCGAAATTGACTCATAGTTTTACTCGAAACCCTAATAACCAGCGAGAAGAAGTTTTGTTTGGTGAGTTGGAAGGTGCCAGTAGTAACTTTAAGGAAACAACAGAGGAAAATGTTTGTGGTATGCTGAGGTATGTACCATGAGCCAAAGCAATATAGTACATATAAGGGCATTTATGCAACAGCGACATCACACGTTATCAGGCGTTCAGTATAATGGACCTAACTTTAGTCAATAACTCTGCAACGGAACATGGTGCCTAGATGGGGTTCGATCCTGAGATTTGGGTTTTAATCCTTCACGCTTTCAGATTTGATCATGACGATCCTTCTGGAGTCCTTCATCAAATATTATTCTTCTCAACGTCTAGAGAACTACGGCCCAGGTATTTGTTATTATTATCATTTACTGATACTTATATAGCACTATTTGTTCCAAACTAGAGAAGCATATGTTGAGAATGAGCGGTCGCCGACAGTCGTCAATCTTGTTCTCGGTTCCATTAGTTGCCCGGATGTCGATTCTTCCAATTAAAGAAAACACACACAATTTATTAGCAATCTGTCAAGGTCCTGCAACAAGAAGAATTATATTTTCACTACCGTATGTAATCGAATGAGATTTTGGGTTTTCATACATGGGCCAATAATAGAAGCAGACATAGACATACAGACGATATCGAAATCGCTCCCAATCGCCCGATATTCTGCAAAGAGATGGTGTGAAATGATTCAGTACAATGCACCAGCTTAAAGAATGACACGGCGGTTGGTATTGTATATAGCGACGGATGATTGCGTTTGGGGCATCCTATAGGGGATCCGATCACTAACTGGTTCCCGTGTAATTATATTCATCGTTGTTCTTCGAGTGATCTAACGATTTAGACAGGCCTAGTTTATCGAGTTGTGGAATGTAACACAGTTGCAGGCATGAACTATTGACAGCTACTCGCCGGAAAACCTACCAAGCTGGGTGATGGATGATATAGGCGCTATGAAAGACAGACCTTTCAATTACCACTCATCTAAAGCCGAACTTTCATTAAACACGAATTTCTGTCACCTGGACGGTGGAACAGGACACTGCCAGGGGCGGGAAAATATCTCGCGGGAAAAGCTTCACTTCGTTTCCCGTACGGTTTGTTATTATATTTCTCACTGGCGAAACTGGCTAGAAATTATGGCGGAACTAGTTGGACATCAATCTCAGCCACACATTAAATCACCACAGACGTGCGTAGGCTACTAAGAAACCATTGTAGAAGCCCTCTCAATCATTTCAGTTGTAGATTACTAGCGGTTTGAGATGCTACAGTTCGATATTTTCAAATTCGTTTTCTCCGTAGATTTCTTGGTGTCAATTATCGTCTTTTTAAGAGGGGCTATGTCGAATCCCCCGTTTGTATTTTTCGTAATAGGGAAGACGACAACACGATACATTCGTTCCATAATTGTTCACCCATCAACAATTAATCAAAAGAAGTAATTCCTCTATGTATTCGTAATGGTTGTAATATTTCAATATCATACATTTGCTTTCGTCATTTCTCCGAGCCAAAACACCCTATCATTTTTTTCCTCCTACTTCCAAAATACTACATATTTTGTTGGAGGAATAAGGGAGTTGTTACAATTACACATGAATTCTGTCACAAATTACATTTCAGCTCAGACATGGTTAATTTGATTTGGACAAGACGAATTTTCTAAATAGAAATTATGATATCTTCGAAGTATTTTTGTAACTGGTGTTTGTTGAAGTATGATGAAGTTTGTTACTCTCCTCATCATTTTGAAGCTAGGACTCTTGATATCTTACTGCCTTGTGAATATTTTGTTACTAGAAGCAATAAATTGTGGACAAATCGAAGTTGTAGATTACTTGAAGAAAGAAGGTAGCTAGGGTCCGGGTCCTTCGGAGGATGCCTAATTATTTCTCCCTGCAGTCCATCAGTTGATTAGGAGTGTTTGGTTAGGGGCAGATAAACTAGAGGAAATGCCTTCATGTGGGGCGTGGCCTAATAGAAATGTGCCATTCTTACAAATAAGCTTCAGAAATGTGTTCTCCAAAGTTCTCGAACCGGCAGATAAGCTAGAGGAAATGAATTTCCTGTGTTTTGTATGTGAGGTACATGATGTGCCGTAAAATATTGAATGGATATGGGTGGTCGAACATAGGGAAACATTTTCTGATTTTCCGATGATCAATGGAAAACAATGAACAACGCGCTGTCCTTGCGTGTTTACATGAACGTGTTCGTTTGATTTATTATTCGAACGATTTAATATGCGATAACTCCGCGGATGCCCCGGAATATAGGACAACTTCGCCTTCGGTATGAAAGGCATCAGGTCCCACGGAGCAGGGGGCCATGATAAGGTTCGTTGACAGGATATATGAGATTCATACTCCAGTGGTCTCATATGGCCTCACCTGAAAACCGACAATCAAATGCTTACGTTCTTCAAATATCATGCTAAGTTTGTTTTCTCGTCACCTCGGACAAACTTGAACTAACGCTAAAACAATAACGCTCATTCTTACCAAAAATCAAATGCATGTGTTCTCTAGATATCGTACTCACGAGGTCCTAAGTTTTATTCTCTTATTACCAAGAATAAACTTGAACCAACGCCAAAACAATACAGCTCGGTTTCACCGAAAAATCAAAGGCTCGCGTTCTTTGAATATCGTGCTCAGGAGCTTCCAAATTTTGTCATTTGTTTCATAGCGAAGTGAACATTTAAATATTACATAGATTGATAGACTAATTTGATCAAATACCGAGAAATACAAAGAGTTGTGCATATGAGCACATGCGATAGGAAGTACACTAAGAAGCCAGTAAGGCTTAGGAAAGTAGTCTACCTTCCAAAAAAATAGTAATGCACACTTATTAGTATGACTATTACCAGAAATACAGTAAGAACAATTTGTTGACTTGTATTAACAGAGATTTTGGTAATATCACAATAGCATCCAAGAAACCAATCTTTCACAACCAAATACATATAACTGGAAACGCTCATGAGGGACCATCTCCTATCATTTGTTTTCGGCCATTTCAAGATTCACGGCGTTCCTTTTACTGCCGTCTGGGGAATCTCAGTCCCGATGACGGATGAATATGATATCCTATGGTTCCTCCGTTACTGCTGTTCTCAGCAGGAATACTGCCGAGCTCGCCGCTGCCCCTTAATGTCACAGAATTTGAGCCTGAAACAAATAACGGAAACTTCGTTGGAGAGATGGGGTTTCACGCCGAACTTGCGTAACTGATATAATTCATAAGTGGCTTATATGACTTCATAAATAAGTTTCAGATGTGCCTGCGATAAATAACGATTCGATAGTGATAAATTCAGGAGAACCCAGTGTCTGAAGTAGTGTTTTGAAGACAGACGATAGCGGAAAGAAAACTGTTGTTGTCGTTGCCAGTAAATATTCGTGATATAAACTCCCAAGAATCCAAAACTATTTTCCTCAATTTATAATTCGCATATCACTAATCGTATAGCCTACTGATTTTTGTCTAGTTTTCATTGTGTCAATTCCTCCCTTTTTTTCCACAGCGTATTTTAGAGTTTTGCTATCGGTTGGGTGATAATTTTCAGGAGCGTTGTTCGACGGAATATCAACAATTTTGTGTATATTATTTTTCAGGTATAATGGATGTATTTTTTCTGTGAGAGGAATCGATTTTCTGTTATTCAGGCGCTACAGGAGAACTGATTGATTCTCGAACACGTTCTCCCTTGTTTGACATGTGCGTTCTCACTGTTACCGATGTTCGTGATCAGTTGGAGCAATGAGTTGGATACAGCCTAATCCTATATAACAAGGTCATTAAACAGAGAGGATTAGACATTCACTAATCAAATGAGATTGTGATTCGTCAGTTATGCGCCAATAATGAGAGCAGGCATAAACATGCAGGCGATATCCAAATCGCTCACAATCGTCTGGTATACTTGTCAGCGATAGTGGGAAATCATCCAGTAAAGTGTACCGCCTGATCAGGCAGGTCCAGTAACACAACTGCAGGCACGAACTATAGACAGCCACTTGCCAGGATACCTGCCGAGCCGGGTAATGGATAATAGACGTTATGAAAGACAGGCCTCCACGTTATTTTCAACTGACTCTCTTCTTGACCACGAATTCCTGTCAGCTAATGGGTGGAGTAGTAGAAAGCCAGAGGCTGGAAAAATATCGCGGAAAAAACTTCGCTTTGTTGAAAGAATTTCCGATCAGTTGTGAATTCGCCAAATATCTTTTTTGCTGGCAAAACTACTCAGAAAATATTTTCCACAAATATGAATGAAAGCGTTAGTGTATAGGCTGCAGTCATAGAAACTGTCGGGATCAGCCTTTGTAATAATTCAGTAGATTATCGAAAGAAGAGAAAGTAGGCGTCAGGGCGCTTTGTTAGGCCTGATTGTTTTGTATTTGTGTTGTGCTGTGTATAATATTGGATGGGGATTGCTGGCACAACATTGGTAGAACCTTCACAAAATATTTCAATGAAACAATTGAAAGTAATATGCATCATGCAACCATTTCAGGGACATTGTGTAATTGAATGTAACATTGTTTGCTCGTTTGTTTGAACTGCACCTGGTGTCCTAATTTGATCTGGTTTGATCGTTTGTCCCGATGTCATCTTTGCTACAATGGTTCGAGAACAAGTAGTAGCGAATTGTCGTAGATTGTCTCAAAGCGATGCAAAATGACCGGCGAGGTGGAGCTGGTCAGTAGTGACCACGTATCTGCAGATGCATTTGGGAAAGGGCATGCTGTTTTGCCTCCTGGTGAGAACGGTTGGTGCTCTGATGTTATCATACTAGGTCACCAAATGTCCACTCACGCCTACACACCATGTCCCGGCGGAACGTTACCTGACAAGAGTTCCCACTGTAAATGGGCGATGAAATCAGCGAATCAGGCTAACCAGCAGTTCCTACATGCCATTCCCTCATGAGGCATTCAGTGTGGAAGAGAGAAGAGATTGGTTTTGTGCATTTTTCCGTTGTAAGACGCCGCCAGCATTGTGATAGAGGCTCTCTGTGAGTCTAATGACAACACTGATTGCCCACATTCCAGTTCTCCTTGATGAGAGCACGATTTACACTGTCGAGGGACTCCCTGTTTTCCAGGAAAATGAATGGAGTGGGGTGTGGACTAGCATAGGTTGACTTCCGGGGATCCGAAGCCAAACTGCACCTGACTTACATCGCTATGATCAGTCTGAACACTACATGATGTTGACCACCACTTTGCTGGCATGACTTATGATAGCCAATGATAGTTTGACACACCTCTCTGTCGTTTTTCACATGTAGGATCGAGACAGGGTGTACTATACCCAATCTCAAACATGCGCCCAGGACTGCAATTCCACGTCCAAATCCGACAGACGACCAGTGTACCCCAGAGTTTTCCACTTCCTCACCGTTTTTGCGAAGATTAATCACGGTAACTGCGTACAGCTGACTTTTGCAACCAATCCGAACCCACTCTCAGATTTACCAAGTGCACTGCACCACATTGCAAGTCCCGCCAGTCGTCACTAGGAGTACAGCCATTTCTGGGAGAAAACGCACGATGTTGAGTGAGGGAATTGATGCAGGAACATGCTAGAGCTGATATTGCCAAACGTCTCTGATACTGATTGGCCACCCTTTTGGTCAGAGAGTTGTATGGTAATGATTTCGTTGTCTGTTCAATATGTACCTACTTTGTTCAGGTTAGTCGGTTAAGAGGGTCAAGACCCCATTTGGCCCCACTTGACCATTTACTTTTAATCTGGTGACCTCAAGGCCTAATATTTTACAGTGACCAGTATCGTGTTGTTGGAATCAACAAAAAAAGTCATATGCGCTACCCTGCTGCATGCAATGCTTAGGCAGCCTAAAACCTATATATGTATATATGGATACATTGTTATTGATCATTGCCATCTTGTCTTGTTTTGTCTTGTCAGCGATTTTTTTTTAGCGAGTTACTTTGTAAAATGTCACCGGAGCATGAGCTTTCAAAGTATGATAATAAAGGCGTTCTCATATCCTGTTTATCTGTGGCATATATTTTAGGATTGACTGACGCGTTATTGTTGCATCGCGTTGCGACTGTTGATCGGGAGGAAGTGATCAATCACACCACTACTTTAGAAATTAGTTATCTTTAGGGTTCCTAGGATCATTGGGAAAAGGCTCGTTGGACAACCCACATGGTATATCGCATATTTCACTCACGAAGAACTTAGGTATCATATTACTCAGTTTTCAAGTGGAATCGTGTGAGGGGAGGATCCTTGGCGGTACATTCAACAACATATGAATAATTCTGATAATAGTATCATTGTCAGCACCAGAAATTCGGCCCAAATGATTCGCTTGTTTTGCAGACAGAATACGTGCCTTGACGTCATTGTTCTCGAGATGCACTGTCAGTGAAACAAGCACTTTCAAAACACTCGGTATCCAGTTGTCGCAGAACGCGTGGTAGTTTGAGAGACGATTTGTAGATCCCCTTCCTCCTCGTTTACAACCATGTCGTTGTATGGTTATGATGGTGTACCGAGATTGTCAACTCACCGACTACAACGATGTCAGCATCCCGTATTTTATTCTTTCCCGACGTCCCCACAAATATCATCTTCACTGCCTCAACTAAATACTTCGATATTGCTTTGACTTTGAGGCCTTATTGTGTCTACTTCCTGCCCGTATTCTATTCGAATCCGATTTATGCAGCGTTTTTCCGAGACTCGGTTTCCTTTTAATGCCAAACTGAAGTGTCTTACAAGAGTGATCATGACACTCTATTCTCTCATCTAACTTCTGCTGTCGAATCGATGATTTGACGTCACATAAGATCTCTGTGGCCTACTCAATCCATATATGCTCTGATAGAGCTGCATGGTGTCGATTGAAACTGAACCGTTTCATATTACCAACAGTCTCACTCAACCCATCGATTTTATTTGCCGAAATTTTCGACGGGTCCTCTAATTCTTACACATTGGATCTCGTTTTCACTAGCCTCGCCTTATTAGAGTCCTACTATCGAGTTCAGATGGAGATGCATGAAAGGAGCACAATGTTTAATTAAATCTTTAATTTCGCGCATCTGAGTTTGTCCATTTCATACTGCTGATGGACTGGCTAACTGTTACAAATGTGATGTGACAATATCCGACAAATGTAAACCCCTGCAAATAATGTCAGTACGATCTATGTAGCGACCTATTTAGTCAGTGACTGCTCTAAGACGCGTCGCAGCATATTACCCCTGATCATTAGTGACTTGTCGAACCCGTAATATCTGGTATGCAACTCGTGCTGTTCAATCTCGACAAGCATGTTCCTCGTGTCACCATATTATGTCCCCCGTGGGATATTCCAATAGGGCTGGCACATACAGCGCACGCGTCTATTCACAAGTCACTTCACAAGGTTCCCGTAATGCCTGGGTTGGACGAGGCATAGGGAAAGCCAGCCTGCCGGGATTTAACTGGCAACCTTGTAATCCTCAGCTCTACCGACTAGGCTAACCCGACAAAAGTACCGGTTACACTGTTAAGTGTCGGATTCTACTTATATATTCATGGTGCGGTAGTAGAACACGGCGATTCTAATAATTTTACACGTTGGGTAACATTCTACCTTCATCACATCGCGAAATCGTTGAAATGTTCCAGCTCGTGACGCATCATGTTCACCATCACCAATGTGTGTGAGCAGCGATGTCCTGCCAGGACTCCAATCGAACACGTTGCAAACACAGCACGGAGCTCTTATTCAAAATACGTTGAGCTAACACCCATTCCCATTATTCTTCCCGATCACAACCGACTTCACTTTTATAATTACTTATTGTTGCTGGCACTCGAATCCTGATGAAAAATTGATGTAGGCATCCAATTCAGTTAATATTTGATGTGGTTTACTGGATTATGGTCTCAGTAATACACTGGTATTAATATTGTGCTGGCTTTGCTTTCGATAGCCATGGTAAACGCATCGCATAATTTATGGACTATGAGCTGTCTATGCATGGCCATAGGTTACAATTACCGTATTTTTAAATTTATCCTTGCATTCTGCGGGTATACCCCAAGCGCACTCTCAGTACCATGACCTTGATTTTGAAGCGCATATATCCGGGAAATCTGATTCCGCCGTTACTAGGCTAATTTGCCCAGAGAATAGAATAAATTGCCCTCAGACAGTTTCTAGACGGATCCTTCGTTTGTTCAGTAAGAAAGTCTACTTTTTTCTATTGAATTGACACGATTCAAACGTCTCAAGTGAATATGAACGATCAAATATTAACAGCTATGCAAGTAGCACACCATGCCCAATAAGAATCACGAGTTCGAATTTCACAGCAACGGTATTATTCAGAGGATAGAGGGTGTAATAACTAGGCAAATAGCCTCGTGCCATGTTGGACAATTCTCGACAAAATATGTCGATAGCATACGTTCATGGTGATGAATCCCCTTAATCTAAGGATAAATTATGAAATTCTTGAATTGTTAAGTTACATTATCTACATAGCATAGCAGAGTAACATCAAATAATAGAGTAGCCTACTCGAAAATTATTATGATATATTTTGCGAGTCAGAGCAAAATATTTCAATTCGGGCTAGTATTTGTTATAGCAACATATTTAGGTTATTTTCCGATGTCTTGTATAATTTAAAGGCCCCGAGGGGTGCAAACAAAGACTCAGGCTGAGACATGTTGGGACAGGATCATGAACAGAAAGTATAGCAAGAAGTTGTTCCTCGAGGCTTAGGATTGGAAGGTTCGAATGATTTTAAACTTTTCTGAGCAAAAAATAACAAACTGCAGAATTTACTGACTTTGCGTCGAATTGTGATATTCAGCTAACTCTTAAGGTACGAATAATTTTCAACTTCGCAACAACATAACTTCTCTGTCCTTTGAAGAACATTTCACATGTACGGTAACAAACTTTGCGCCTGGACGAAGCTGTAGAAAATGGACGCGCAGGTGTGCACAATGTTCGTTCCCCTTCCCATTCTAGACACGCATATTTTGTGAAACAATTCAGGGAATATTCAGCAAATCAAATCTCCCGTCACAAGGAATCTCCTGGAAATATAATCATTTTCCTTTTTTTACAAAGTGGTTAGTTTCTAGTAATTTGGGAATTTGACAATTTTGAACACCGCAAGATGGAATTGGAATGCTAAATTGAACGTTGCGAATGTCTTGTGTTCTTCATCTGTCATCACCTCGAGTTATGCCGCTCCGGCACTGTCTCAGGAGAATTGCTGCAGTTTGCAACATCTAATCCTAATCCTTAATTCTTGACCCCAATCCTAGCAAGTACTACACTAGAGAGTTGAGAGGGTACTGAACGACGGCTCCCACCCTGCTCATGAATATGTTTTAGTTTTTGCCCTCTGGCAGAAGGTTACGTGCATTCAAGGGTTGATATAGGCTTACTTCTAGTCATTATCTCTCTCCCGTAAAGATATATAATACACACACGCTGTTTAGTCGTTGTTTCTCATCGTGCAATACCGTATATATATATTTTAACCTACTTCTTACCTTTGGTATTCTTCGAAACTCACTGTGCAGCATAGTACTTTCATATATTCTATTGGTTTCGACTCGTGTTCGTTGTTTCATGTATCTATGTCTTACTTGTCTATGTAACCATTATGTTTATTTTTCATTTGAGCTCCTATTTTCATCCAATTTCCATTGTATTTCATTATCCAGTGGCTGAATAAACATCTATATATTTATCTAACTCTCTATCTATCTAGATCTATCTATCTGGATCTATCTAGATCGTTTTACAATAGCGGTGACAAATTGGAGAATACCTTCCAAGACAATGTTCGTCAGCTCTACAATATGTACACCGCTATTTCTCTTATCAAATAAGTCCGCCATCAATTGTAGCATTATATACTGTAAATATAGAGGTGAAATTCAACATGTCGAGTGGGGCAAGACACTCTCACGCAGACACGAACAGGGACAGTTCCAGAGAAACATGAAAAACATGGAAAACATGGAAAATACATGCAATATATCTTCAAAAAATGATACTATCAAATAGCGCCTCTGAAGAATCTAATAACCGCTAAAAAATTGGGACATCGAGAACAATAAAAAAATCAGTATATACAATTAGTTATATGCAAATTACGAATTGAAGAAGATAGTTAGGGATGTTAGTATATACCACGAATATTTGACTAATAAAGCAACAGCAATCTTGGTTATCCCCGATTCAGCCTGTCCACAATATGGCAGTATGTTTTCGTGTGTTTTCGTTTATGGTTGTCACCATGGGCCTGGTTGCTACTTATTTATACGGTGATATAGGTCACGTATAACTTCTATCAGTTACGCAATTTTAGCGGGAAATCGATCCCATCCCCCCAACAAAGTTATTCATTTTGTTTTAGGTTCGAATCCAGTGACAGGCAGGGGCAAGCTAGGTAATATTGAAGGAAAGGTTAACAAAATCGTTATATACATCAACGAATACGAGTTATGGAAAGTAATTGAAGAAATCATCATTTCTGTTTGAAATATTCTTCTTGTTTAAAATTATATACTTTATATCTAAGCTGAAATGTAATTTGTGATAAAATACATGTACTTTTGAAAAAAATCCTTCTTTCCTACAATAAAGGATGTAAAAAAACATTCATAGGGTGTCTTGGCTCGGAAAAATTACCAAAGCAAATGTCAGATATTGAAAGATTATAACCATTACGAATACATAGGGGAATTACTTCTTTCCAAAATGTTTTGATGACTGGACGATTACAGAACAAATGTATTACAAAAGGTACAAGAGGGGGAATCAGAATAGCCCATCCTCAAAAGACGATATTTAACACCTAGAATTATAGGGAGGAAACGAATTAGAAAATACCGAACTATAGCATCACGACCAGCTATATGAGGTAAAATAAATATCTTTTCCTAAATTTGATCAATATCAAAACTGCATGAATTCCAATAGTGTATACAATTCGGTGGAAGACTGTTCTTCCTGATGATACAATGATAAACAGTTCTTGAAATTCCTTCCTCCCTCCCTTCCAATAAAGTGCTGCTTCATCAAGATGAAGATAACGCACTGCATGCGGATGTGCTCTTGTAGAACGACAACCTTGTTTGTGACGAGTAGTGCAGGTGCTCATGAAACCAGTGCAAGTAAAATCCAAGTCCAACATGGCAATCTAACTGGGTATTCCCCTCAACACAGATTTGAAGGCGTCGAGGGGAAGGTGGAGATGCAGGATCAAACACCTTATTGTTCCAGTCCCTACAAGTGCGAGGGAAGAAGGATGAGGCATAGACCTGTGTATTGCAGCGTGGTATCAGGAATCGTGATTGATGTCCTCTAGTTCTAGAAGATGCTTCAGTCAGGTGTTCATACCATCTCATGTCGACTAGGTTGTAGCGTAGCTGATACATCATAGTAAGCCTGCTTAGTTGGCGCCTCTCCTCCAGGGTGGGCCAATGAAGATTGCTAAGCATGGTTGTGACTTGTGACGCTACTAGTTGTACGGTCGTACTCGTAAATTGCCAGTGGCGAACCGAGCACCTCTTCATTGAAACATCTCAAGCTTGTCGATGTTACGGTGGTTGTGTGGAACCCAGGCTGTTGCAGCATATTCTACAATCGGACGCACATAGGTGGTGAATAAGGACATTTATATCCTCTGGCTGCATTGATGAAAGTTGTGAGTTGCGTGCCTTGGATGAATTTTGATGTCATATTGACATGTTTGGGGCTGAATATCTCAAAAACTACTTAGGCCTATCCGATTGTTACCAAATTTGCTGGGTGTCTTAGTCTAAATATATATATACTTTGTGAAAATGCATTCAGATGATTGACAGCAAACTGTTGGTTTCTGACTTCGTCATTCCTACTGTTGACACACTGCAAGCTTCAGCCATCAATTTAAATAGCCTAGGCAAGGCAAGGCCTATTATTATTATTATTATTTCTTTTGTCATTCACTCAGGTAATACTTTTTCTTAGGTTTATCGTTTAGGGTTTGGGACAGAGACTGGCAACCCATTATCAGTGTTGTAGTCGAGACCGGTCTCGGTCTCGGATATTTGTTGAATTGCCGGCCTCGGTTTCGGCCGCTCCGGTCTCGACTACATCCCTGCCCATTATACATTTGAGCCCTGCCACACCTGGCACCCCCATTAGCCATCTTCTCTTCTCCAGGTTGCGGACCACCATTAGGCCCTCCCATTGACTTACACACTAAACAGACCCCATTCACAGCCCTGCTGAGC